>CAUYQG010216098.1:0-11731 GCA_963574415.1 Tarsius wallacei | reverse complement strand
GGTTTTTCTGGTAGAAAGTTTCTTATTATTAAGTTGATTTCTTGAATTGTTATTGGTCTGTTTAAGGTTTCAACTTCTTCCTTTCTCAATCTTGAGAAGTTATGTGATGCCAGGAATTCCTTCCTTTCCTTTAGAGTGTATAGTTTATTCACATACAGATATTTGTAGAAGTACCTCTGGTAATCTTTTGCATTTCTTCAGGGTCATTTATAACATTATCTTTTTATTTGTCATTGTGTTTATTTAATTTCTTCTCCCTCTGCTCCTATTCCATATTTGTCTGGCTAATGAGCCTATCTTATTTATCCTTTCAATGAATTGGCTTTTATTTCATTGATCCTTGAGATAATTTTTTTGGTCTCTATTTCACTCAACTATGATTTATTCTAATGATTTCTATTTTTGTACTAATTTGGGTATTGGATTGCTCTGCCTTTCCTGCTCTTTTAGGTACAACATTAGTCTGTGATTTATTTTAATGATGTATTTTTGTACTAATTCTGTGACTGGGTTGCTCTTGCCTTTCCAGTTCCCTTGAGTGCAACTTTAGACTATTTACTTAAGATACCTCTATATTGTTTATATGTGTGTACAATATTCTATACCGCCTGCCGGAATCCAGCTCCAGTGGGTCAGTGTTTCCTGAAAGAGGGACGGCGTCGGTGCAGGAGAAAAAACTTGGACACTGACTCTGCTGCAAGCAGGACAAATGCCAATTTATTGTCTTTTTCAACTCCTTTTATACCCTACATGTTTTTTGTTTTCAAGGCAATCAGTTTCAATCTAATGGATCAGACAGGCAGTGTATCTGTGTTCATCCTGTTTTGATCTTAAAAGATTATCATCCTAAGCATTAACCATAAATTTTATAAACTCCTAACATTTTCTAATGATTATCATTTCTTAATGTCCATATAAAACGTACTTATTTCTATAACTATTACATTATAAATCACTACCAAGTTCTAAGCACTATAAATATCACATAGATTAACAAGTCACACCTGTGGCCTTCACACCGCAATTTGCAATTAGCTGGGGTAAAACAACATTCTCAAGGTTTCTTAGCCACAAGTTGGCCTGACTAGTTTTCCACTGTGTTACACCTGGTATTTACAATCTGCGTCAATTATTCTCTGTCAGGGAGTATGAGCTGTAACATTTGCAAAACAAAAGGCCTCCTGGGCTCAAGTCACCTAAGTTACAATCTCTAACCAGAATTACAAACCTCCTTAACAAAGGGGAGTAAAGCCAAGGGTGCTCTAATATTTATGTAATTGCTAATTTCTCAAGCATAATATACCACATGTAGAAATTAAGAAATTAAGTAAATATAATTTTTGCATTGGCACTCTTCCTAAAAATATAAACTGTAGCTTCTCAAATTTCTCCAATTAGTCACCAATCAGAAGAAATAAAATCTTACAAGTGATTATCTACCCGCGCATGATATTTAAAAATCTCTATTGATAATTTCCTGGCAGGGCCAGTGAGTTCCCTGACAAACATTAAATCAAGCATCTTCTGATTTTTTATGCTCTTCCCAACTACAATGTTTTAATCAAGTGATTGCGTGATCTAATACCAGGAGGCCGGGGACGTGGAAACCTAGGGAAGAGTTCAAATGAAGGGAAGGTAATTGTTTCATGAATTCCCCTCTTGCCTTTTTGCAAGGGGTAGTGGAGGCGTGAGTGGAATTTTGCTTTCCATCCTCAGACTGTACAGAACTTGTCAGCTGCACTAATAACAAAAGTAGAAGAAGCAAGTGTCTCAGCTGCCCAGGTTCGCTTTGCGACTGAGGGTCTTCAGTCCCCTGGGCTTTGTCAGCAGGCAGGCCTCCATGGCTGGCTCCCAACACTTGTGACTAGCATTGCAGGATTCCACACTGGAAATGCAGACTGCTTAGGTTTTCTCTCGTGTCCTTTTCCCATACCAAGGCGTCTCTCCCAGCCAATCCTGGCCAAACTGCTGCCTTGTTTCTCTCTCCTTCCTTGCTTTAGGTATTTACTGTCACGTTTTTGTTAAATTCCAGTTTTCTCTTGTGAATGAGTTATACAATTGGTGATTGTCTACTCACTATCTTTTTTTTTTTTGAGTCAGAGTCTCACTTTGTCACCCAGGCTGGAGTGCAGTGGCACGCTCATGCTCACTGCAGCCCCAACCTACTGGACTCAGGTGATCCTTCCATCTCAGCCGTCCAAGTAGCTGGAATGACAGGCAGGTGCCACCATGCCAGGCTAATTTTTCTTAATTTATTATAGAGATGAGGTCTTGCCATGTCGCTCAGGCTGGGGTCTACTCACTATTTTAATTTTTCTACGTAGAAAAGTGATGCCTCTAGTCAGCCATCTTGAAGCGCCTCTTGTTCAATGATTCTTGGGAAGGTTTTAAACGATTTTCATGGTAAAAAAAATTTTATTCCAAAAACACTTTTGATCCAAACTTATAAAGGAATACACTTGAGAGATAATATATGTCAGAATCCTACATTGTCATGGAAGATGTTAATGATATTGCTTCAATATTTTGAATCGTAGTGATAGTCAATGTAAAATATGGTGCTGCAATTACTAGTGCCAATTATAATATTGGGCCTACTAAAAATTGGTGCTCATCATAAACTCATATAAAAGTATTTATTATTGGGAAATACTCTTCAAGGGTCAGTTTTTTTCTTGTCTGTATTTTGCTAGGCTCTTTATGTATATATTTAAAGCTTTAGGCCAACACAAAGCTGCTTACCTCACTGTATTAACTGTATGGCTTTATCATTCATGTAATGATATAAGATAAGAAATACCCATTTTAAGATTGAGTCTATAACTCTTTATTCTACAAAAACGTATTGAAGGCCCATCAAGTGCTCCATACATGGTGCAGGGATTAAGAATAAAAATTAATTGAACAAGACGATGTTCCCTAAAAAGTTTCAGGGTTTTGGATAAATGTACATATAAATTATAAAATACATAATTATATAAGTTGGCATATTCATGGGATGTGGAATGTCCTTACTACTACGTGAGTACAAAGAAAGCTCACATATAATACTGTAACTAAGTACATTTTCAATTATGTTATCCAATATTCCTCATATGTACCTCGGAATCATGTTTATTTCTCCCAGAAGGTCAATGAAGGGCTTATTTCCATAGAGAAATGTTATGCTTTCTTTTATTGTATTATCATAACTAGATAGTCCAATGTAATTTGCCTTTTCATTTTGACTTTAGTTCATTGCAGTAACTCATACTAAGTGTCTGATACATTTTTATGTCTCCTCCAAATGTTTCTGATGTTTACCTTGTAATTGCCTTGTTTTACACACATTTCTGGATTCTGTAATTCTAAAGCAATTTCAATCTCCCACAGTTTCAGAGGAGTTAATTTAGGCCTTGAGATTGTAAGTGATCTGACCAGTATTATATATCTAGCTACTTAAAGACTTTAGAAACCAGGCCATATGAATTCTAATACTTTGCTTCAATTATGTCATATTTCTAAAAGATGAAATAGAAAGATATGATGAAAAATACTAAAAAGAGATTGAGGAATAGAGACAGAAAACAAGGGCAGGAGGAAGAAAGAAGGCAGAAAATTAGGAAAGGTGAACATTTAGTTTTCCCAAAATTTATATATAAAAATTCAAAGAATGCAGTGTTAAAAACCTCACTGTAAAGTGAAAATATTATTCTCTTGGAAATTTTTCTGGGATAAATGAACATAACCCTAATGCAAATAAAGTTTAAAACTCAACAGAACATGTGTGTTTCTTTATGTCCACTATCCATAGGTGTGTTTTAAGTTGTAAACATGAACTATATTATCTGTTCAGGCACATGAAAAATTATGAGAATAACTCTTGCCTCTTTTGCTATGTTTCCTAAAACAGATGGGCACTTAAGACTTAGATGCTAACATAACACGCAAGGCCTACACTCTAGCAGTCCTACTAATATCTGGATCAATTTAATTCTTAATTTATGAGGTGAAGCAATTCATCAATGATATAATTTTAATTTCTTCCTAAAATATTTATAAACTTAAAAACATATGTTTCTATTTTTGTGCCTGTGATTTGGAAAGTTAGGAAAACAGCCTTATTAGCTTAAAATTGATTACCATTAAACCTAAGTATATCGTATTTGTTTAACCAAAAAGAGTACCTCAATTTTATATTTGTTAGTACTTGAAGGAAAAAAATCACACACCTTGGATACCAAATAATGCTCATGAGAGTTGTTCCAATTTTCTGACACTGCATAACAAGCCACCAAAAAGTAATGACTTGAAACATCAATTTATTGTCTTTAAATTTATTGAAACAGTAATTTATTATTGCCTGCGGTTCTCTAGATCATATGGGCTCCATTGGACAATTTGTTCTCAGTGTCTCTCACATGACCAGGGCTGAAGTCTTCTAACAGATGAATTGACAGATCAACCAACATGGCTCACTCACATGACTCACTTGACACAGTTAGCTCAGAGCTCAGCTGGAGCTGGAAACCAGCACACAAACAGTGGCCTCCCCATGGGGCTTGGCCCTCTTATAGCATTGTGGCAATGTTCCAAGAGGCAGAGTGCTAAGCATTCCAAGAGTCCCAGGTGAAAACTGAAAGGTTTATTATGACCTGGGCTTTGACGTCCTAGAATATCCCTAGATAGTATCCTACTAGATTAAATAAGTATCAAGGCCATTCTAGTTTCAAGGGTATGAAAAATTAAACTCAGGATGGTGGTCTCCAATTCCATCCAAGTTGTTGCAAGAGGTATTATTTCAAGCCTTTGTCATGGCTGAATATCTTCCATGAGGTGTGTGCATGCATGCGTGTGTGTGTGTATATATGTGTGTATACACACACACACGCGCACACACACATATAAATTTTCATTATCCACTGGTCAGTTGATGGGCATTTAGGTTGATTCCACATCTTTGCAAATGTGAATCTGCTGTGATAAGCATCTGAGTGCAGGTATCTTTTTTGTATAACGACCTCTGTTCCTTTGGATAGATACCGAAGTAATACAGGAATGGAAAACCAAATGCTGCCTATTCTCACTTATAGAATCAAAACTAAGGAACTGAAAAGATATATAGACCAGCATAATGGGCATTGAAGGCCCAGAATGGGGAGGGTGGGGGAAGGACAGAGATGAAAAAAATCACCTTAGCATACAATGTGCACAAGGGGGTTAGTAGGTACACTTAGTGTCCACACTTTTTCACCACTATAAAATGCATCCATGTAACTCAAAATCATGTGTATCTCCTAAGCCATTGATATTTAAAAAAAAATGTAAAGAGAAATAAAAAAGAACATTTAAACTTCACATAGTGATAGGAAGAAGAATGTGAATTCCAGGAGGAAGGAATTAATTGCAGCCATCTTTGGATATTATGTACTAAAAGAGGACTATCAAATATTCTTACATAGATGAAAACGCATTCAAAACTGCATGTATGGAATTCAGAGGACATATCAAACCAAAACTTTCTTGAATAAGTAATTTGGGGTGTCTTTAAGTATGTAAATAAAATTATGATTTAGATGCATCCCTACTCATAACTTTCTCTCTGTAATGTCCAGGAAATATGAGTTTACTCTTTTTTTTTTTTTTTTTTTTGAGTTGGAGTCTCATTCTGTCGCTCAGACTGGAGTGCAGTGGCCGCTCCCGGCCACCACAGCCTCGACCTGCTGGGCTCCGACGATCTTTCCGCCTCAGCCTTCCAAGTAGCTGGAACTACAGGCGCACGCTACCATGCCCGGCTGATTTTTTGATTTATTGTAGAGACGAGGTCTCCCCAAGTTGCCCAGGCTGGTCTTGAACCCGTGGGTTCAGGCAGTCCTCTCACCTCAGCCTCCCAAAATGCTGGGATTATAGGCATGAGCCACCATACCTAGCTAGCCAATGTTTTTGTTTATGCTTGATGATGGAGAGTATGATTTAGCCTAGTATAGGACAGATTAAAGCCAAAGCAGGTGGTTGTTTAGTGTTGATGGGTATAACATAATGCCTGTTAGGCAAGTGGCTGGGTAGAGAATTAGTGCATAGCACTAGCTAAAATGACAGACTGCTGAAGGAAGTGTTTATAGCCCATTATATAATACCTGTTGAAGTATAGGAGCATACTCAGGTTCATTTTACCTGGTGAACTTCTGCCTTAAAAGTTTTCAGAGTAGTGATTACATTGAATAAGAAATAAGTCTCAGGTATCAAAAGCAGTACCCAAACTTTGACACTGGTTATATAGTAAACCTTAAGGTGCCTCTAGTATGAAGCCATATTGGTTAATATTTAGTTGTGCTAACTTGACAGGCAGCCAGTGACAAGAAAAGGAAAGTTAAGTTAATAAAATTAAAATATATGTTAGAATTTGTTGTTAGCCATTTCAAAGTTCATGAATGTCACTTTTATCTTGTCACATCTGTGCTGAAAAATCCATAAAGGTTCTGTATCTGCTCTGCCATTAAGCCTCTGTTTTACTTTCAAGGCTTCACATAACAAACAGACGTTATTCCTACTTTTTAAACCCTCTTTTCCACTACTTCCTAACTCTACCCAGCTTAGTTCCTCATTCTCCTGTCAACAATTTATGCACAGACTCGCCCATGCTTCATTCATATTGCTCCTCCTCCCTGGGAATGCCTTCCTTTCCCTATGAGTCCTTCAAGGGCCCAGGTGGAAGTCCTTCCCCATTTTGAAGCCTTTTGATTCAGCAGTCCCACAAATGGCGTTGTCTGTATACTTCAGCACCTTCTGAACTCGGCATTACAGCCTTGCATTTGCTGCTGCTTTATAGGAGAATCACCCAACCAAGTCAAAAGTTCCTTTGAAGGCAGAACCACATCTCACCCATCTGGATTCTACATGCACTTACTGTAATGCTTAGCCCACCTTAAGTGCTGTATTCAAGCTTGATCAAATAGCGAAGCTAGAATTGTTTTCCTCCAAAAGCCCCATGGATAGGAAAAGTAGATATGAATGAATGAATACATTTAATAGGGAAGGAGGGGGAAGTACATCATTTTCTTTCAGTTCAGACTTGAAATGTTTTGTTTCCTATTTGAATTTCACTCTAGTATAAGTTTACCTGTCTTTTTACCCATTTATCTTTGACTTGTCCTTGAAGTATATATTCAACTCTCCATTCTTGTGTTTGCTTTAAGTTATGTGATTTTTTTTTTTTAATTTTTCAGTGTCTTGCAACTTAATATCTGAGTCAGGGTTCTTTTGAGGCAGGGATCAGAGCTGTTTTTTCTTTACACATGACATTATTTCTAGATGTGATGGACTTAATGAACCCATTGTTTTTGGTGGTTTTTACAGTATTTGGGTACCTAGAGTTACCTTCTGTTGGGATCTAACTATATTACTCAGAACTTAAAGGATTTACTGCTGCTTTCTGAAAGCAGTAGAAGCATGCTGAATTTAAAATAGCTAGACATAAAAAAGGATTTAGGTCCATGGTTATAACCTAAGTACTGTACCCACTGTTATACCTCTCAACAATTGGGATGAGAGTGTTTATTAATTCATTTTCTTATTAAAATTGCTTAGAGACTATTATTGTGACTGGTTCTCTTCCCTAACTTGCAAGTCGATGGCTGCTAACTGATGAAATTCAAAGGATATGTTGGGTTTAAATTTCTCTTTCACCTGCATTTCAGGATATCAATGCTTACAATGGTAATGAGCCCACAGAAAAGTTACCTTTTCCCATCATCGATGATAAGGATCGGGACCTTGCCATCCTGCTTGGCATGCTGGACCCAGCAGAGAAGGACGAAAAGGGCATGCCTGTGACAGCTCGGGTGGTAAGTCATGGAAATCCATAGTTAGCACAACTGGTCAGGCAGTATGTCCTTGTAGGTCTTGGACCAACCAGGGGAAATATGAGCATATCTACAATTATGACATGACTGTGTATGGTGACAATGTCACTGATCATCTGTCATGCTGATGCAGAGTGGCTGAAATTTACAGCCTTATTTTTAAACTGCTTAATTCATACCTCTGGGAAATCTATGAAAAAGTAAGTCGTTTATCTTAAGATGTCATCTAGAATTGAGACACCTTTTTTTTTCTTTTGAGCTGAAGTCTCACTCTGTCGCCCAGGCTAGAGGATAGTGGCACTCTCACAGCCACCCCAGCATTGTTGACCTGCTGGGCTCCGGTGATCCTTCTGCCTCAGCCTTCCAAGTAGCCAGAACTACAAGCGCGCACTTCCACACCCAGCTAATTTTTTAAAATTTATTGTAGAGATGAGGTCTCGCCAAGTTGCCTGGGTTGGTCTCAAACCTGTGGGCAGTCCATTCACCTTGGCCTCCCAAAGGGCTGGAATTACAGGCTGAGCCACTGAGCTCGGCCCTGAGATGCCTTTTCTATAGCTCTCCTGACATTTCTTTCTTTAAAGTGGTAGGTCATATCCTCCACAGGACAGCTCTGTTTTTAAATTCTCATTTGTTCTGTCCTCTTCCTACTAGAGAACAGATCTAGCCCCTCATTTGCATAAATATACTATTATTCAAGGACCAGTATTAATAACCAATAGTATTGACATTTTGCCTTCCTGGGGCCTTTCCTAGGACAGCCAGAACCAAATAAAATTCCCTTCTAAGTTTAGAAAAATACCATGAAGAAGAAAATTGTCTATATTACAGCCACCTAGATCCGCATTTGGTGTGTCCTTCTAGACTCCGTGTTTTGGTTTTGTTTTGGTTTTGATGCCCTTGAACACTTCTAATGACTGCAGAGCTTTCTGAGTGGCTTTAATATCAAAAGCACTCAAAGAGCTCTTCCTGCTTATGTCTTTGCGTGCTTGGCAGGTGTTTATTTTTGGTCCTGATAAGAAACTGAAGCTGTCTATCCTCTACCCGGCTACCACTGGCAGGAACTTTGATGAGATTCTCAGGGTAGTCATTTCTCTCCAGCTGACGGCGGAAAAGAGAGTTGCCACCCCAGTTGATTGGAAGGTAAAGATTTGATTCAAAAAAGCAGTTCTCAACTTGCCTGGAAGGCCTGAAGGCCAGTCTCTAAGTATCTGCCTTCAGTATCTGCTGTTTTCAACACCTACATACACTGGGAGGGTTTTTCCTCATGACTGAGTTTAAGATTCATTGAGAGGCCCTTTTTCAAGGTCTTTAATACATTTTATATAAAACACAAACTCCCTATATTGCTTTCTAACTTTCAGATAATTTAGACAAATTAATTGGTCAGAATTATTTATTTTTCTAATGTAAGGTTTAACCAACAACAACAAAACATTTATCCAACTCTTCTTTGATAAAATAATAGTATCGCAAAACCTTGAGTGGCCATTTTTCTTAAGTCATGGTTATAAAACTATTAGTGTATTAATGTCATGAGGCATTTATTTCTTATAGGCTTCAGCCTTTTAAGCCTATGTAGAATTATCTGAAACTTGTTCATAAACTTTTAATCTCTAGAATTTCTGCAAATATATAGGACATGGATAATGTCACAAGAGAGAGTATCTTAACATTGCTACATTTTTTAAATGTCTTAACTTAAACACCAGGTTTTGTTTTGTTGTTGTTTTTCTGACAACAACAAAACAAAACCTGGTGTTTAAGTTAAGACATCATTTAAATTCAGTCACCATTAATTAATTTTTTAAAACATATGTATTGAGCCCAAGCACTGGATAGATAGCAGTGAACGACATAAAGTCTTTGCCCTCATAGAACTTCCATTCCAGTGGGCAGAGACAGTGAACAGTGTGTGGTTTATGCCATGGTGATGACACAGGTGCTGCGGGGCAGAATCAAGCACAGGTGGGGAAAACAGGCACAAAGGGCTGGGGCAACTGCTGAAGAAAGCCTTTCTCTGAAGGGACCTTTGGGAGGACATGAAGCCGCATGTGGCCATGGAAGAGCACTGCAGGCGGAGGAGTAGTTAGTGCATGGGGCTGGACTGCAAGTGAGCATGGTGTTTTGGAGGAATAGAAGGAAGGCCAGCGAGCCAGGAAAAGAAGCGCAGGAGGGAGGGAGAGGGACCTGAGATGAGAGGCGGCAGGATTCAACCCCATGGGGCCTGCAGGCCACAAAGCACACTTAACACTAACACGCAAAGCACAGCTGCAAACCACTACTGGGTTTTACATGGGGCTTTCTTTTGTTTAGATGGGAAAATGCTTCACATAAGTGTCACAGATCAACTTGGAAAACAAAATTCCTCAGGGGAGAGAGTGAAGAATGCTTGGTTAGTCTCATTAGCACCTGCAGCTACTTTTCTGAAGTTAATTTTTAAGACCTTTAAGCTTCAGTGTGAGATTGAATTTCACCACTCTCAATGTTTTTCAATAGGATGGAGATAGTGTGATGGTTCTTCCAACCATCCCTGAAGAGGAAGCCAAAAAACTTTTCCCTAAAGGAGTCTTCACCAAAGAGCTCCCATCTGGCAAGAAATACCTCCGCTACACTCCCCAGCCTTGAGTCTCTGAGAAGTGGGTTCTGTGAGCCAGAGGATATCCTATGCCAATGTTTTACAGCAATGCCATAAAAATATCTGGTGTCATCACAGCCAAGGTCTCTAAATTGCTCTACTACTGGCTTATTAAATGAAAATGGCACTAAAAATTTGGGGGGTTTCTGTCTCTGACTTCACCAGCACTCTTGTGTGCCTGTGTCAGCACTCTCTGCTGCAGTCTCTGACATAAGCTCTGCAAATGGGACTCTGTCTTGATTGATCTCCACAGGGCTTGTAATCAGTGAGGTTGATGGTTGCTTTGCTCCAGTGTAGTATGACTGTTCGTTTTGTTAGCTGTTCTAATCGAATCCTCTCTTCTGTTGAACCTCAAGTTGAACTTGAAGTTCAACCTCCTCTGTAAATATCCAAGTGTATAACCCAGGAGCTTAGGGTAACCCTGATGTTCTTTAATATTCAGAGTTTTGATCACAGCTGGAGAAAAAATCTTTTTAATTCTGTACTTTTCTAGTAGATAAGTGGGAAGAGCTTGGGACCTTTACATATGTTGCTATAAAAAAAATTGCAGTAAATTTTTATCAGAAGAGGGAGGCTGCAGAAAGGCTCCTCTTGGCTGCTTGGGTGGGGGGTGAATGTGGAGGTGTGAGTAATAGGACAAGTGCCATGTGCCATGTGCAGTTCACTCAGTGTTCCATGTGGGAGTTTGCTCTCTGATGAAGCACACATGGCAGGGCACACCTTGTGAGGAGGAGAGATGATCAAAGCATTTTATTATAAAACTATTCTTGCAGTGGGTTGCTGTTTTCTGGAGCTTGCTTTTTAGGGATTATCAAATAAAATCCTTTATTAAAACTGGAAAAAAAAAAAAAAAAAAAGCCTAACAATTATTACATTTTTTGAATAGACCTTGTTTTTTTGGCATAGTTTTAGGTTTACAAAATAATTAACAGAATAAAGAGAATTCTCCTATGTCCCTTCTCCTTCCCATGCCCACACAAGTTCCCCTATTTTTAGCATTACACATTACTGTGTACTTTTGCTACAATTTTATAGACCAATATTAATATATTATTATTGAATAAATAATACAAATAATTCTGTCCTCTCTTCTAATACCCACATAAGTTCCCCTATTTTTAGCATCACACATTGTTGTGTACATTTGTTACAACTGATGGACCAATATTAACATATTATTATTAACCGAAGTCCATAGTTTACAGTAGTGTTCACTATTTTATACAGGCCTATGGGTTTTGACAAAAACATAACG
>CAUYQG010216082.1:0-13994 GCA_963574415.1 Tarsius wallacei | reverse complement strand
GGAGCCCAGCAGGTCGAGGCTGCGGTGGCCGGGAGCGGCCACTGCACTCCAGTCTGGGCGACAGTGAGACTCCAACTCAAAAAAAAAAAAAAAAAAATACACGTCTATGATCCTTTCTCTAAAACGCCTGCGTTTTGAGATTGAGAATTTTCCAGGTGTTTAGGGGATACATGAATACACGGTATATTATGTAATACCTTTGATATGATTTGATTTTTTTTGAGTGGGAGTCTCACTCTGTCGCCCAGGCTGGAGTGGAGTGGCACGCTCACGGCGACTGCAGCCTCCACCCTCTGGGCTCAGGCAATCCTTCTACCTCAGACTTCCAAGAACCTGGAACCACAGGCGCACACTGCCACGCCCAGCTAATTTTTTAAATTTGTGGTAGAGACAAGGTCTCACCATGTTGCCCAGGCTGATCTCGAACCTGTGGACTCAGACAGTCCTCTCGCCTCTGCCTCCCAAAGTGCTGGGATTACAGGCGTAAGCCACCACACCCGGCTGACTTGACTTTTGACTAATTCAAGCTGTATGTAAAACAGCTGGAAGGCTATAAATTAATCTGACCTGGAACAGAGTTAAGCCGACTGATCCCTTTGGAGGACCGTAATAGCTATTAGTTATTTGTCCTAGTTAACTAACTAAAGTGTTATTAATATTTTTCTCCCATCATAGCTATTAGGGAGAGAGCTCCATGTGATACAGCAACTAGAGGTTAAGACCAGTCTCATAGACACTTTATATACTATACAAATGACTTAACATGGGGCAGTCTAGGCTGGGCATGGTGGCTCATGCCTGTAATCCCAGCACTTTGAGAGGCTGAGACAAGAAGATTGCTTGAACCCAAGCGTTCCAGACAAACCCAGGCAACATAGTGATACCTCGTCTCTACAAAAAATCAAAATCAAAATTAGCCAGGCGTGGTGGCACACACCTGTAGTCCCAGCTATTCGGGAGACTGAGGTGGGAGGATCATCTGAGCACAGGAGGTTGAGGCTGCAGTGAGCCGCGAGCGTGCCACGGTACTCCAGCCACAGGGACAGAGTGAAACCCTGACTCAAAAATGAAAAATAAATAAAAATGAGCAAATAAAATTGACACGCTGGGGTGGCCATGAGCGTGCCACTGCACTCCAGCCTGGGTGACAAAGTGAGACTCCAACTCAAAAAAAAAAAAAAAAAAAAGAATCATCTGAGCTTGTGTGGAAATCTTTCTGAGTGTAGTATCTCCAACCTGTGACCAGCTCAAGCAGTCTAATAAGAGCTACTCAAGCTGACACCACTGTTGAGTTCCAGAGAGCCCTAAGTGACTAGCAGTGTCTTGGCCAGGACGAGGATGGAAATAGCCAGAAACATTCCCTCTGCCCCACATCAAGCAGTTAGGTATCAAGGAATGTTAAGCACCTTGCCCAGAACCTGATGCCTTCAAGGCACACGGTACATACCAACTTCCTTCTACAGAGCCCACTGGAGCAGCCACCATGTTCTTACAACCCCTGCAATACTATAATGACTCACAAGAAATGTGACTTCTTCCTGTCTCTTGAGCAAAGACTGCTTGTGGCAAAGAAAAGGACTTCTCACTTTAGGCTTCACCCCCTTGGTAATAATAATAATTTTCCTTTGGGATCCCAGCACTTTGGGAGACCGAGGCAGGAGGATTGCTTGAGCCCAGGAGTTTGAGACCAGCCTGGGTAACATCGCAAGATCTCTTCTCTACAAAAAATAAAGAACTTAGCTGAGCATGCTGGCACTCGCCCGTATGCCTAGCTACTCAGGAGGCTGAGACGGAAGGATTGTGAGAGCCCAGAAGGTTGAGGCTGTAGTGAACCGTGATGGTGCCACTGCACTCCAGCCTGGGCGACAGAGTGGGACTCCAACTCAAAAAACAAACAGAAAAACCATAATTTTTTATAGTTTTCAAAATGACTTCACATAAATTAGTTCATTTGATCCATGGTCTCAAAAAACAGGTGGGACTCTCATTGAACAGATGGGGAAAG
Organism: Tarsius wallacei; assembly: GCA_963574415.1. Lineage (NCBI taxonomy): Eukaryota > Metazoa > Chordata > Mammalia > Primates > Tarsiidae > Tarsius > Tarsius wallacei. The sequence goes on along the minus strand of CAUYQG010216082.1, from coordinate 11,989 downwards.
AAGAAAGAAGAGAGAGTTGCATGAAGATACTTGGGCAACTCGCGCCTCTGTTGGATGTGTTTTTCTGAAATGTTCCTAGTGCATGGGGGGTGTGAACCCTCCCGCTGAGCCTCTGCTCCTTCACACCAGAATTCCTGGTCCTTCTATATTCCAAATGGAGGACAGTTCAAGGAGTTGTGGGCAGGGTAAGGCGCGGGCTCTCTGGGACTCAACAGTGGTGTCAGCGTAAGTAGCTCTTGTTAGACTACTTGAGCTGGTCACAGGTTGGAGATACTACACTCGGAAAGATTTCCACATAAGCTCAGATGATTCTTTTTTTTTTTTTTTTTTGAGTTGGAGTCTCACTCTGTCGCCCAGACTGGAGTGCAGTAGCCACTCCTGGCCACCACAGCCTCGACCTGCTGGGCTCCGGCGATCCTTCCGCCTCAGCCTTCCAAGTAGCCGGAACTACAGGCGCACACTACCGTGCCCGGCTAATTTTTTGATTTATTGTAGAGACGAGGTCTCACCCTGTTGCCCAGGCTGGTCTCGAACCCGTGGGCTCAGGCAATTCTCTCCTCGCCTCGGCCTCCCAAAGCGCTGGCATTACAGGCTTGAGCCACCACGCTTGGCCGCTCAGACGATTCTTATAACAAAGACTTATTAACTCTTGATATTAAGTTTGAACAAGCAAGAAAAATGGGAAACAACCCACATTCCCATCAGCAGGTAACTGGATAAATAATGTAATGCTATCGATGAACTATGGGTGTCATGGAACAAGATGGATTAATTTCCAAATAATTATGTTGAGTGAAAGTCAGACAAAAAAGGAACATGTTGTGTGGCTCCATTTAGGTAAAACTATAGAAAATGCAAACTAACCTATAGTGATGGAAAGCTTCTCAGTGGGTACCTGGGCATGGGAGAGGAGCCTGGTGGTGGGAAGGAGAGAGAATTACAAGGGGGTGTGAGAAAACTTTTGGGGATGAGGGATATGGTCATTACTTTGATTGTGGTGATGACTTTATGGGTGTTTCCATATGTCAAAATATACAAAATTGTACACTTTAAACATGTGTAGTTTGTTGCATATAAATTATACCTCAATAAATATTGTGCATTGATTACAAACATTTGCAAACACAGAAAAGCAGAAAGAAGGGAATGTAAACAGCCTATGTTTCCACCATCCAGAAATAAAGTTGACTAAAATTTTGGTGTATTTCCTTCTAGTCTTTTCTACACACACACACACACACAGACACACAACCAACTGTACATTCAATTATACTATAAGCACCTTCCCACATCACTACAAAGTCATCTTAATATTAAACACAAGCTGGGAATGGTGGTTCATGCCTATAATCCCAGCACTTTGGGAGGCTGAGGCGAGAGGACTGCCTGAGCCAGTGGATTCAAGACCAGCCTGGGCAACATGGTGAGACCTCATCTCTACATAAATCAAAAGATTAGCTGGGCATGGTGGTGCATGCCTGTAGATCCAGTTACATGGAAGGCTGAGGCAGAAGGATGTCACTGCACTGCAGCCTGAATGACAGAGTGAGACTCTGTCTCAGACAAAAAGAAAAAAAATATTAATAGCTTCTTTAGATTCTACCTTATACATACTTCATTCTGTTGGCTATTTTCTTATTGGCTGTTTATCAAATTAGGTTGGTTCCAATTTTATACTATCAAAAATACCACCACCTGGAACACCATCAGGCATATATCTTTACATCTCTGATTATTTCCTTAGGATCTATTACTAAAGTGGAATTACTGAACCCAAACCTCCCCTATTCTGAATTTAGCAGAAGCAGTGTAAGGTGTTTAAAGGTCTAAAATGTTTTTCCTCAGGTGATAGAGTTTATGGTAGGTCAGTCTTAGAACTTGACCAAACTGTGGTTACTAAGACCAGATGTCATTTGTGCGTTGGGTTGTGTGGGATTTGCTGCTTTTACCTAAGAAGTCTCTCAGCATTGGTCTTTTTGCAAATTTCTTAGTTTTACTTATCAGCTGGCCCTCCATTCCTGCTTGGATGAAATGCTAATTTAGAGAGTGGATTGCTGGATATGAGAGGGAACCGTGGCAAGGGATGGGAAGATAGGCAGGAGAAAATAGCAATGTGGTGGTTTTGGATTTATTGGTTAATTTACAACAATGACTTTTTTTTTTATTTGAGAGATGTGGGGGGTACAATTCAGGATTAGGTATACAAATGGTCATTGTACAGGTAAAGTTTGGGCCTCCCTTTGGTCCCCACTTCACCTGGTTTGAGATCAGCTACCCTTATTGATGTGCACCAAAGACTTTTCAAGCACTTACTAGGTTGGATGGGGGTGGGGAGATGGGGTGGACACCACGTGAGAGTTGCATCAGAGGGACTTTCTGAGAAGTGAGAACTAAAGCAGCCAAGATGTAACACTGGAGAAAAAGATGGATAAGATGCCTTTAAGGATATCACAGCATAGCAACAGATAACGGTAACCGATTACACAGCACCTCTGAGATACCTGATGAGCATCTCAAACTTGATACGTCCAAACAGAAACCTCTATCTTTCCTCTGCTCCCGGGCTTACTTATTAAAGTGATATAACCATCCACCCATTTACTCAAGCCAAAAATCTAGGGCTCATCCTTTGTTCCCACCGTCTAGCTAGTAGAGCCAGCCTATCAGCAAATCCTGTCAGCTTTACCTACACAATATAGAAATATCATATCAACCCAAGGATCCACCCTGGTTCAAGTACCATCATCTCCATTTACATAGTCTCCTAACTTGTCTACCCTCATCCACTTTTGCAACTCTCCAATCCCTTCCCTAAAAGCAGCCAGATTGGTCTTTTTTTTTTGAGTTGGAGTCTCACTCTGTCGCCCAGACTGGAGTGCAGTGGCCGCTCCCGGCCACTGCAGCCTTGACCTGCCGGGCTCCGGCGATCCTTCCGCCTCAGCCTTCCGAGTAGCCGGAATTACAGGCGCGCGCTACCACGCCCGGCTGATTTTTTTGATTTATTGTAGAGATGAGGTTTCGCCTGCCCAGGCGGGTCTGGAACCCGCGGGCTTAGGCAATCCACTCACCTCAGCCTCCCAAAGCGCGGGATTACAGGCTGAGCCACCGAGCCCGGCTATATTTGTTTTCTAAGTGATCAGTTACAGGAGGTTTATCATAGTGGATAACCATCATTTACAAAAAGGAAGCATAGGGGCCGGGCATGGTGATTCATGCCTGTAATCTCAGCACTTTGGGAGGCCGAAATGAGAGGATTACCTGAGCCCACAGGTTCAAGACCAGCCTGGGCAAGTTGGCGAGCCCTCATCACTGCAAGAAATCAAAAAATTAGCCAGGTGTGCTGGTGTGTGGCTGAAGTTCCAGCTACTTGGAAGGCTGAGGTGGAAGGATCTCCTGACCCAGCCAATAGAGGCTGCAGTGGCCATGAGTGTGCCACTGCCCTCCAGCCTGGGTGACAGAGTGAGACTTCAACTCAAAAAAAAAAGGAAGCTTAACAAATGTTCACAGCAGGTCCAAAAGGCATAGGCAGAACCTTAATGTTCTGAATTCCTCTGAAGTCTCTCTCCTCTCTCCTCTCCTTTTCTTCTCCTCTCCTCCTTTCCTCTATTTTCTTGCTTCCTGTCCTCCTCTCCTCCCTCCCTCTCTTGCTCATCTCTTTTCTCTCCCTCCTCTCTTTCTCCTTCCCCCTCTTCCTCATCTCTCTCTCTCTCTCTCCTCTCCCTGTCTTCTCTCTCCTTTCTCGCTCCTTCTCTTCTCTCGCTCCTCTCTCTGTCACCACTGGATGTCACCTCTGACTCCTTTGTAACCTTCATTACTACTTATTCTCCTCACTAATCACCAGCTTATACCATGAATGCTCATCTTCCAGTCTCCTGTCTGGTCTATACTCAGCCTATCTTCTTACTGGCATCATGTAGCCCTCATTGTGTCACATCTCTGTGGAAAGTCTAAACTTTTAAGTAGGTGCTGCAAGGCCCCTTATGGTCTGACCCCAGCTGACACTCAGGTACTCTTCCACAAACACTGCATCCCAGCAACATTGGACGACTGAGTCCCTGGACCCTGGGGGCACAAAACTCCTTCTCCTCTGTGCTTCTGACCATGCTCTTTACTCAAAGGTCAAATCTTTCCTCTTCAGTCCGAGGAAGACTACCTCCTTCCGGAAAGCCTTGAGCCTTCCTCCTCCTCCTCCCATCCTCTAGAAGACTTCTGAAACTCATTCTTTTGGAAAACCTGTAGTCAGTTTGTCTCTCCAAACACCAGATTCCGATTTTCTTTGACCAGTGGCCTCTCTGGTCATCTCTTTGGCTACACTCTAACCTCCCAAGAGCTCTGACCTTCCTTGCCATTGACCGCCTCCTATTGTTCCCTTCTCTCCATGACCTTTATCAGAGCCCTCCGGAAATCATTCCAGAGTAAAAGTCTCTCATGCACGATCATGTCTCTCGTGGTTCCTTCCTCCATCGCGCTTATCCTTGCAAGGACACGACATCTCCTCATTGTCTTCTGAAGGGGATGCCACCCACTCTCCCTCACCCCACAGACTGTACCTAGGAGTTGAGAGGAGAACCTCACTGTCAGTTCCAGATGCTAATCCCTCCACTCATTCAGTCCAATGCTAAACCAGCCTTTATACTCCGCATTGCCAATGTCAAATGCCAAGCTCCAGTCATTCCTCCTCCCCATTCCAGGAGCCTTTGGCAACTTGCTCAGTCTCCCGTTCCAGCCCAAGCCCTGCCATTATCCTTTGTAGCTTCTTTGATTTCAGAAGAGTGTTCCCTCAATGCCATTTAAGCGACCCTTCCCTTGGCCACTCCCTTGTCACCACCCAGAATTGCTCTACCTCTGAAACTTTTAATCCACAGTCTACTCTGATAACAAGCTACCAGCTTTCATTCTAATGACTGTCACCACATCTGTATTTTATTTCAGCAAGACCTTCAGTATCCTGACACCTCTATTTTCTCCTTCTCTATCAACCCCTTCCTATTGTTTCTTCCTTCCCTATCAAACCCAGACTCCATGGAGCATCTGCCTGACAAATATCCTCAACTCCACAGCCACATACATTGTCTTTACATTGCACTCACCTGGCAGAACCCCAAGCCTGGATAACTCCAACCTCCCCCTCACTCCCCCCAGTGCCCACATCTAAACCTGCATAAATGTCCTTCAGCCTCATGGTTGAGCCACTACAAGTTCCTGGTCTCCAACTGCAAGGGCCTCCAGGGCAGTCCAGCAACCCCTCTAGGTGTCCTGACCAGCCCTCCCTGCCAGTCTCCATGGCAGCCAACTCAAATTGTGTCCATTCCTCAAACCTCCTGTCACCACACTTCTCCCCACACTCTGTCTCTTCCAAAGAATATCTCACCTCCAACTTCACAAGAAAAGAGAAATCAGGAAGGGAGCTTTCTGGGCCACCTACAAACCCATCTACATCTATACCCTCCCAGGCCTCCTCCCTCCAGAAACAATGGAAATACAGTTTCTTCTCAAGCATTCCCACAATGCATCAGTTACCCCCATCTCAACCCCTCCCTCTCCACTGTCTACTTTCCATTAGCATTTAAACAGGTTCAATGGTAAGATAACTGTTATGATCGATTTTTTTTTGAGTTGGAGTCTCACTCTTGTTGCCCAGGCTGGAGTACAGTGGCATGCTCGTGGCCACCACAGCCTCGACCTGCTAGGCTCAGGCGATCCTTCTACCTCATCCTTCCAAGTAGTTGGAATTACAGACACGCACCACCACACCCGGCTAGTTTTTGAGATTTGTTGTAGAGACGAGGTCTCACCAGTTGCCCAGGCTGATCTCGAACCCCTGGGCTCAGGCAATTCTCTCGCTTCAGCCTCCCAAAGTGCTGGGATTACCGCGCCCAGTCATGAAAGATTTTTTAAAAAGAAAAAAGAAATAAATAGGTTCAATGACTCCCGTCTTAAAAACAGAGGAGCTCACCTCCAGAAAGTTTTCCTAAAATTGACATTAAGGATGGCATTTTGTAAAGAGATTATTACACTCCTGTGCTATATTTTTTGAAGTTGCCAGTTGATCACAGCCTTGGCTCCTGCTGACCCAAAAACCAGCCATAAGCCTTAGCAAAGAGGTGGCTTTGGGTTTCTTATTTCATAGGAACCATCATGGATTTAAATAAACAAATTGAAAATGCTCCCAAGGAAAAGTTAGTAGAAAGGCCTCTCTTCCTGAGAGGCAGTGGAGTCAATTAGATTAACGCTTAGTATTCCTAGCCTTGCTTGGGTGAAAAAAATGAGAGTAACCAAAGTAAGAGAGTAGGAAATAATTATATGGAGTGGAAGAGACGTTTTTCACCTTTGCCAGGCCAGAGTCAGTCTGGCATTTCCAAAGCTACTTTGACAAGAAAACACCTGCTGAGCCTTCTTTTGTGGACATGTGAAAATCAAGACGTGACCTTGCAAACGAGCGGTCTGGGCAGCTCAGCAAAGGCAGAGCACAGACTGGTGAGGTGGCACAGATGTCTTTTCAAAGGGAAATCCCCACCGCTGTGGGCTGTCCTTCTGACACTTGGAACACGAGGCCGGGCGGGCTACCCCTCCTGTCACACCCACAGAGCCAGCCTGTTAAGCAGGAACAGGTGGCCAGGCGTTCCTTGGCACCCACATTCGGCAAATTGAATATCAACAAGCAGCAGGGCTTCGCTTCAGCTTCCAAAGCCTGCTTTAAGAGGATAATGCCCGCAGACTCAGAAGACATTTATCTTTCTTCTAAGAGTGCATGCTCAAGTGGACACTTTGATCAAAGTCAATGCAACAAGAAATTATTGAGCACTTTCCATATGCCAGGTACTGTGTGAGGTTCTGAGGATAAAAGGATGCACAAGGCGGGCTCCCTGTCCCAAACTTGCCTAAGAAGCAAGCACAGATAAAGCAGCCCTGATAGCCCAGGCGTGGTGGCTCAAGCCTACAATACCAATAATTTTGGAGGCTGAGGTGGGAGGATTGCTTGAGCCCAGGAGTTTGAGACAGCCCAGGCAACATAACCAGACCTCATCTCTACCTAAAAACAAACACACAAACAAAAATTAGCCAGGTGTGGTGGTGCACATCTGTAATCCCAACCACTTGGGAAGCTGAGGCGGGAAGCGTACCTGAGCTAGGAGGTCAAAGCTGCAGTGAGCTCGTACCCGGGCGACAGAGTGAGACCCTAACTAAAAAATAATAATAATAAAATAGACCGGGCACAGTTGCTCAACCTGTAATCCCAGCACTTTGGGAGGCTGAGGCGAGAGAATTACCTGAACATGGGGGTTCGAGACCAGCCTCACTTGGTGAGTCCTCATCTCTACAATAAACCAAAACATGAGCCGGGTGTGGTAGCACGTGCCTGTAGTTCCAGCTACTTGGAAGGCTGAGGTAGAAGGATTTTCTGAGCCCAGCAGGACAAGGCTGCGTGGCCATGAGCATGCCACTGCACGCCATCCTGGGTGACAGAGTGAGACTCCAACTCAAAAAATAATAATAATGATAACAATAATAAAATAAAATAAAGCAGCCTTGATGCAACAGGAGCAGAAATGCGGCTCTGCCAGATGGGAGTGTAGAGAAGAAAGAGGGGAAGAAAAGGCCAGTGCTGGAAGACTCAGAAGTGGTCACATCGGAGCTGGGTGTGCTCCAAACTGCCAGCTCCAGGAAGCAAACCCCAAACTTTACTTTCAAAGTTCGTTGTTCCAAGAAGCACTGGCAAAGGCTTGGAGAGAGCTCCGTTCTTTAGATATATAACGTCCTAATTAGTGGTTGCCCTCCAATGCCAAACAAAGCCTCCAAGGAGCAGGCTTCAAAGCAGCTCTTCTGATGACAGACTAGGACACAGAATGACTTTAAATGAGAATGAGCCCCGGCTGAGCTACATTTTGGCCGACATCCCAATTATCACCATCGCTGGCACGCCTCATGTACTCACTCAGAAAAGTCTTTTTTCTCTTTGTCATCCCAGAGCAAGTGAAATCTTCCTCCACTGGTCCCCAAAGGGAAATATTAACAAATTCACTAATTAAAAGGTACATGTAAACTTGACCCTGAAAACGATCATTCTGTTTGATTTCAGTAAGTGAGCAGGTTCTTGAATCCAAGTCAAGTATTTCTTACCCAGGCTGAGCTTCAGCTAGGCCTGGAAGCTGACTTTATTTTTAAGCATGGGTTATTAAAACAAATGCTTGTCTGTCAGAATGGAATTATAATAATATAGCTGGTTCTAGTTTAGGGCAGTAGACTCGATTTCTCCGTTGAGCTTTAACTTTTACTCATTCCAGCATTTATGAGGCATGGCTATGTCTATAGGTGGGACTCGAAACGGAGCCTCTCCTATCACTTTCAATTCCTGTCACTCTCCCCCATTTTTTTAATAGCTCTTAGACCACTTGACATTGTAGTATATGATTGTGAGGTAATTGTCCAGACATTGATTCTTGTCCCCTATATCTGGCTTCTTTCTACCCCTCCCCCAACAGAATAGCCTCTGGCCAAGGCTGGTCTCTGCCGGAAATGCATATCCCCAGTAAGGAGTCATGGGGTACAGGTAATGGAGAAGAGTGGAGAATAACGTGGGCAGCATCCTTACTAGCTGTGATTGCAACTATTGTGTAGCAAGTTGAATCATTAACTTGCTTCGCTATAAAATCGCTTGCTGCACCGACCTGTGATGCAGATTCTTTCTTCACTGACCTGCCCCCATCAGTGCCTCCTATAAGTTCTGATAAACCAGTGTCTTTCCCTGCTGGACCTCCAGGTGACTTCTTTGGAATAGGCAAAGAATTTCACATCCAAGCCGTCTCAGTTCCAGGGCTACCACATGACAGTGATACACTAGAACATAAGCTTCATGAGGGCAGGAACTTCAGGCTGTTTTGATCACTGTTATAAGCCCATAGCCTAAAAGAGCATCTGGCAAGAAAGTTCTTGCTCACAGGGAGCACTTGCTTCTTCACTTGGTGGATGAATGAGCCAGGCATTGTGATGTAGTTGACATATAGTTGCAGAATATAGTGACAGTCACATCGTTTCCATATGGCAGGAGTTGATGGGTCCCAGTGCAGGATGGGAAGGAAAAGACTTGCCTTAAAGCTTGTTTGCATGGCAGGCATGTTGTTTCTACTTAGATTGTGATTTGGGGTGACTTGGTGAGAATAATGGAGACTATGGGAGGGCAGTTTGATTCCTACCATCCATAACATGGAACACTGTCCCTCAGGAAAGTCACATTTATTAGGATAGGCAGACATGTAAACAGACACATAGTGATAAACTCAGTGGATGCAAAACGTACAGAAATTAAGTACGAAGAAAGTCCCAGGAAATCAACAATTAAATAAGGAAGACGGATGAGGACCTTTGAGCTGGAGTTGACTGTAAGATTAGGAAACTGCCAGTGTTACCCATTTGCTCAGAAATCTTTGGTAGTTCCCTCAAACGCACAGAGAACCTTTCTTGACTTTGAATAGCCTCTTTAGCTTAGATACAGTCATATGAACAGTAGAACCAGACTTCCTGGGTTCACATCCTGAGCCTGCCACTCATTGGATGTGTGAACTATCTCCCTATCCCTCTGAGTTAAGGATAGGAATATGATACCTACCTCATCGGATTGACGTAAGAATCCAATTGAAAGGCCGGACTCGGTGGCTCAGCCTGTAATCCCGCGCCTTGGGAGGCCGATGAGTGAATTGCCTGAGCCTGCGGGTTTGAGACCTGCCTGGGCAACTTGGCGAGACCTCATCTCTACAATAAATGAAAAAATTAGCCGGATGTGGTATCGTGCACCTGCAGTTCCAGCTACTTGGAAGGCTGAAGCGGAAGGATCGCCAGAGCCCAGCAAGTCGAGGCTGCGGTGGCCAGGAGCGTGCCACTGCACTCCAGTCTGGGCGATAGAGTGAGACTCCAACTCCAAAAAAAAAAAAAAAAAAAAAAGAATCCAATTGACTTAATAAATGTACTTAAAACAGGTATTAACCAGTATCACAGAGTGATACTGAATGTTAGCTATTATCCTTGTTGCTGTTATTAATGGAATAGCATGCCTAAGGATTAAAAAAAAATTGCCAACTATGATTTAATAACCATTTTACTCTCTACCATAGGCAGTGAGGTATATTGGGCCTCCAAATCTTTTAAATATAAAGAGAAATCAAATTGATCATTCTTAGACCCACAGCACAGCTTCACAGAATAAAGGAGGAACAGAATGAACTCTTGGCCCTGTGTTAGGAACTCCATAAGGCTCAGTAAATAATAATAATAAATAAGATATTTTATTTACTTATTCATTTGCTTATAAGGCATTTTATGCAGATCTGACATGGCCTATCACCACCCCATAAATTGCAAGGGCCCCTTTTTTCTTTCAAGATTCTTACTGCTATATTCATTTTATATTAATTTAGTTAAGAATATCCAGTTGGGTGTGGTGGCATGTACTTGTAGTCCCAGCTACTCAGGAGGCTGAGGCAGGAGGATAACTTGAGCCCAGAAGATTGAAGCTACAGTGAGCTATGATCATGCCACTGCACTACAGCCTGGTCGACAGAGTGAGACCCTGTCTCTAAAAGAAAGAATATTTAAATATTTGCTACATATCAAATCACATGAATACTTTAGAAAGAAAAATATTCTTTTTTTTTATCCTAAGGAAACAAATGTTTATTCATTTATTCAAATTTTATCAAGCCATTTTTATGTGCAAGCTGCTGGTTTATAAGGTATTTTAAAACATAGCACTGTGTTAAAGGGCCAGCAGCAAGAAGAAATGGCTGTACCTATAGCATAATTATAAGGTAAGGCAGAACATAGTGTCACAGGAATTGTGGCAGCTCTAAAGGAGGGAGGAAGACTCCAAGAAGGTGGTGTCCAAGGTGAGAAAATGGGGCAAATGTATGAGGGCTGGGTGGGCAGATGGCACTGCCATGAGAAGAACTGTGTGACAGGGGACGGAGGTAGAAAGGCTTCCGAGTGTATTCGGGGAGTGATAGCTATCCCAGTTTGCCTGAGACCTAGGGAACAGGGAAAGAAAGGACTGTGTAAAATTAGATGTAGCTATAACATCAGAGAAACCAAAGTACAAATTTGAAGATGCAATTCTCCTGTAATCCCAGCACTTTGGGAGGCTGAGGCGGGAGGGTTGCTTAAGCCCAAGAGTTCGAGGTTGCAGTGAGCTATGATCACACCACTGTACTCCAGCCTGGGTGACAGAGCAAAACCCCATCTTTAAAAATAAAATAAAAATCCACTTGCCGAGGCGAGTGGATTGCCTGAGCCTGCGGGTTCAAGACCAGCCCGGGCAACTTGGTGAGACATCGTCTCTACAACAGATAAAAACTAGCCGGACATGGTAGTATGCACCTTAGTTCCAGCTATTGGAAGACTGAGGTGGAAGGATCACCGAAGCCCAGCAGGATGATGCTGGAACACAGAGTGAGGACAGAGTGAGACTCCAACTCAAAAAACAAAATAAAGTAAGTGCCAGGTGCAGTGACTCATGCCTGCTAATCCCAGCATTTTTGGAGGTGGTGGCGAGAGGATTGCCTGAGCCCAGGGGTTTGAGACAAGCCTGGGCAACATAGGGAGACTTCATCTCTACAAGAAATCAAAAAATTAGCCAGGCGTGGTGGCACACACCTGTAGTTTCAGTTACTTGGAAAGCTGGGGTGGAAGGATCACCTGAACCCAGAAGTTCAAGGCTGTGGTAGCCGTGATCATGTGACTGCACTCCAGCCTAAGTGACAGAGTGTGACTCCAACTTGAAAGGAAGGGCTCTCGGTGGCTCAGCCTGTAATCCCGCGCTTTGGGAGGCTGAGGTGAGTGGATTGCCTGAGCCCACAGGTTCGAGACCCGCCTGGGCAAGCGAGACCTCATCTCTACAATAAATCAAAAAATTAGCCGGGCGTGGTAGCGCACGCCTGTAGTTCCAGCTACTTGGAAGGCTGAGGCGGAAGGATCGCCGGAGCCCAGCAGGTCGAGGCTG
>CAUYQG010216080.1:0-40330 GCA_963574415.1 Tarsius wallacei | reverse complement strand
CACCGCAGCCTCGACCTGCTGGGCTCCGGCGATCCTTCCGCCTCAGCCTTCCAAGTAGCTGGAACTACAGGCGCGCGCTACCACGCCCGGCTAATTTTTTTTTGATTTTATTGTAGAGATGAGGTCTCGCTTGCCCAGGCGGGTCTCGAACCTGTGGGCTCAGGCAATCCACTCACCTCAGCCTCCCAAAGGTGCGGGATTACAGGCTGAGCCACCGAGCCCAGCGTAATACTTTTATTTTACAACTAAAATAACATTTCAGCTAAAAAACACAAAAACTTGGATAAATATTTTTATTTGATTAAAAGTTAGCTTACATCATTTCTGTAAGTTAGATTGTTCTAAAAAAAGATGTATTGCCCTAATGATAAAATACTTAAAAACAAAGGGAAAAGGAGCCAAACCAAGAATTACTTGTATTTTATGTAGCTCAAAGGCACCACCATCCAATTTGATTACCAGACATTATTCTTTTCTTTTCTTTACTGACTGCCTGCTGTCTACAACATTGAGTCCTTTAGCAAGTCTTGTTGAATGTTTCCAGAACATTTCCCCAGTATACCTATACTGCTCTTTTCCCATTGTACTACCATTGTATCAGACCTTTTTTACCAAAATATTTTTGTTGTCTTAGAGATGGAGTCTCACTTCCATTGCCCATGCTGGAGTGTAGTAGCTCGATCATGGTTCACTGCATTCTCAAACTCTGGAGTTTAAGTGAGTCTCCTTCCTCAGCCTCCTGAGTAACTGGGGCAACAGGCACATGCCACCACACTAAGCTAATTTTTAAAATTTTTTTGTAGAGATAGGGTCTTCCTACATTGACCAGGTTGGTCTCAAACTCCTGACCTCAAGCAGTTCCACTGCCTCAACTTCCCAAAGTGCTAGGATTATAGGTATGAGTCCTTGTGCTTGTCCCCTACCTAAATGTTTTAATAGCTTTCATACTAGCCTCCCTGCTTTCTCTCTTAGCCAACTAAAATTAGTTCTTAGAATAGCCAGAGTACTCTTTTCCAAACAAACCAGACAGCATTGATCCCTTTCTTAAAACTTTTCAATAGCTTCACATTGCCTTAGAGTAGAATTCAGTTTCTGAACTGGGCTACAAAAGTGCTGTATCATCTGGCCTGTCTTCATCTTATCCTAGTTTCCACCTCTTACACCGTGCTTGACCATGCTAATTAGCACCTGCCATTGAATTAACTGCTGCCTCTTCTTAGAATTCCCTATCTCCGTCTTTTCATGGTTGGCTCCTTCTTGACTTTTAGGTCTTAGCTTACTTGTTAATTTCAGAGTTGTCTTTCCTCACTATCTGATCTTAAGTAGCCACTAATTCATTCTCTGTTTAACATCATGCTTTTTAAATTTTGTTTCGTAAGACATTACTGTCTGGTGTTTTCTTTTCTTCTTTTTTTTTCTCCTCTAACTAGAGTAAGTCAAGAAAAATGGGGATCTTGACTATGACCACTGTTTCTCAGCAACTAGGAAATACTAACACATTGTAGTAGGTGCTCAATAATTATTCAGATGGATGGAATGAAAGAAATTGTTTAAACAACTTTTGGGTTATCATATTAAATATTTCCACAGGTTATTCTGGCAATCTAAAAGCAATTGCTCAGCAGCTTTGGAAAACCTGATAGCTGTATGAATTACTTCCATAATGCCATTACATGAATAAAAACCTTCTTGTGGTTCCCTTCTGCCTATAAAAACAATTCTAAGATTTTTAGCAGGGCTTTCCCAGTTTTTCACAGCCTGGGGCCTAGGCTATCTTTTCAGCCTTGTTTTCTTTTTCACACTTTTATCACAACACAAATACCTGTTCTTTGTTATTACTGGGAAATGTAGCATTTTTCCTGGTATGGCAGTGTATGAAATGTCAGCTTATCTCAGTGAATCTCTTATCTGACCCAACAGGAGACATAATTGATCCTTTTTAAATCTATGTTCCCTTTGAACTTTTAGACTGTTCTAGCTCTTAGCAAATATATGCTACATTTAGCAAGTATATTCTGACCTTATTCTGTGTCTAACATCTCTGCCAGGATGTGTATATCCTCTCTGAGAGCAGTGACTATAAATTTCCTACCTCCCCATAGTTTTTGTAGTGTAGTAATCTCTGAAAACTCCTTAGTTTTTAGATCTTAGCAAACTCTTAACACTTCTGAGCTTCTATTTTCTCAATTGCAAAATGAGGCTAGTAATAATATCCTCATAAGATTGCTTTGAGAAATAAATAAGATGATATTGAAAAAGTGTTTAGCATAGAGCTTGCCATAGAGTATGTACACATTAATTACTAGCTGCTATTCATACTTGTTAATCAGAATTGAATCAGAGAAGAAAATTGATGGGCTTTTGTCATGGAAGTTTCCAGGCACGGTTTGTCCTCATTTTGGCAATAAATGTCTCCAGCTAGGCAAAAATCTAAGGTGGGAGACCGAAGGGACAGTGTACTGTTTTGTATGTTTAAGACCAAAGCAAAACCCACTGTCTGTAATCTCAAATCTCATTACTGTGCATTTCAGTGACGTTAATCTGAATAATGTCTGTTTGTCGTAATTATGTTTTACCTTGTTTCTTCCTTAACTGCATGAGTGTAGAGGAGTTTGATGGACTTTCTTCACCAAGTTATTTGTTCCCGTCTGTGATTTTCTCTTCTGTAGAGGAAGTGGACACTTCTTGTTAATATCTCTACAGTAACAAACATAGCTGTACACTATTCTTCCAGAGGAGTCTGGTAGTCGGTGGGGCTTCTGAATCCTCAGGGCTGCCACAGTTTTGCTTGCCATTGTAGTTTTTTATAACTTGCTTGGTTTTTACTTTGTGTATCTTCTTGTTTAAGCATTAAATGAGATGGAAGACATGGTGCAAGAGGATGGAGAGGTGGTGGCTGAGAGTGGAAATGATACTCCAGCTCCCAGCCAGGCGATTATTCCTGTGGATGTTGATGAGGAACAAGCAGGTAATCATGTGACTCTTCCACAGTCATCCTTCTGAAAACCAGAGCCTGGCTGTGATGATGCACAGGAGACACCAAGAATGACTGTTCTTTGACCTTGCAGCTGATGATGTGTTGCATGTGATTTATTATGGAGGCCTATATTATAGTGTTGATCTTCTCATTATTGCATGTATATGTATCTTACTAAAGTTTGTCTTTTATTTGTGACTGCAGCAACAACTGCTTTTTCTGTATAACTGTACATGCATGTGTGTGCGTGTGTGCATGTGTGTGTGTTTGTATAGAAAAAGAAAGCACTCAAATTGTGAATGGGAAAATAAATGACCTGATTAAATATTTTGCATTTACCCTCCCCTCAGTTGAGTAGGGAGGAGACAGGACCTAGTCTCTGTCATTGGGTGACTTATGGTAGGCTACTAAGTCATAGGCCCTTAGAAATTACCTAGCTCAACTCTTTATTTTGCAGATGGAGAAACTGACATTCTTTCAGAAGTTTAAATGATATGTTCAGCACCACTCAGCTAGTAATTGAGACAGAATTGAGATTAGGACTCACATTTTCTCACTCCTGGTCTGTTAGATGCTATCTTTTCTTTGAGTTGAAAACAACTTGTTTTAAGTGTCTGCAGATGCTGCCACTTATTCAGCAAACATTTATGAAGTACCTGCTCTGCACTAGGCATTGTAGTGTGACAGGAAAAAGACAGGCAACATTCCTTAGAGCTTACATTTTGTCGATTGGAGCTAGTATTAGTCACTTGTCAGAATCAGGGCATAAGAGCTAAAGATGTTTAAAAGCTGTACTGCCTAGGAGATAAAGCATTTTTTACATAGATATACATACTCAACCAAAATGTAACGTGCATCTAGCCTTCAAAAATCTACCATATCTAGTGAGATAGGTCTATACTCAGTTAAAGAGTACATCGCTTCTAAGATAGTGTGAAGAGTACGGGGAGTTGCTTACCAGTCCCATACGTTTCTGAGGTCCATCTTCATTTGCTTTGCTTTGGTCCATACATTTGCAGAACTGAGAAAATATGTTGCTTAGTTTTCACATTATTATCATCACTCTTAATTTTTATTATTTTTAGAGTGACTTGTGTTACTTTTTAAA
The DNA here is from genome assembly GCA_963574415.1 of Tarsius wallacei. Taxonomy (NCBI): domain Eukaryota; kingdom Metazoa; phylum Chordata; class Mammalia; order Primates; family Tarsiidae; genus Tarsius; species Tarsius wallacei. Next base: position 36,245 of record CAUYQG010216080.1, on the reverse strand, counting down.
ATAGTGAAGGTCCTGAAGGGGGATGTCGTAGGATCTTCTATTTTAATTTGCTTTTAGAAATGGATACAGGTGGCTGGCATGTTAATCATACTTAAAGTTGGCATAATGCTTTGAAGTGCTTCACTGTATCTCATCCAAGTGTGTATTCGATTAAAATATGTGCTCAGGGAGGCTATGCAGAGTCAGAAAGCATCTCTGTAATCCCAGATCCCTGGAGACAGTACTTGACATGAGAGCCTGTCTTGGGCAGAAACTAACAAGACCTGTGCCTTTTTCTTTAGGACCCAGTGGTCTTCAGCGTGTAGTAAAGCCAACCCCAATTACCGTTCATGATTCAGAGAGTGATGATGAGGAAGACAGTCTAGAACTACAGGAAGTCTGGATTCCTAAGAATGGCACTCGGCGCTACTCTGAACGTGAAGAAAAAACTGGAGACTCGGTACAATCCAGGGAATTGTCAGGTAAGAAGTTTTGTCTTTCTGTGGCCTGTTAATGAGAGTTACTGTCAGAATTGACACACCGGGCCTTCGTTAATATCACAACTTGGGTGCAGTTAACATATTCCTTTTGAAATGTGGCAGGAAGCAAGAAAGGCAGCCACCCAAGTGAGAAGGGAACCTAGGTGGCGGTATTGTGGGCAAGTGTAACACAACAAAATGTTGTGGAGTGAAGGCTCAGGGCAAAGAAGAAGTAAGGAGTGTAGGTCTACAGTGTAGGGTTCAGTTAGTTGTGGCATCAGGGTGTCAGCGATTAGTGGGAAACTTGTGCCCCAGGTAAGGGATGACGACCACTGAGCCATCTAGCACAGTGAAGAAACCAGTCCCTAGCTGGTGATCTGTCCAGTTGTGCTTAGTGAATATTGGTGGCTAGTGTGGTGCCTGGTATGTTTTTATAATTCCTTCCCTCCCTTAAAATCTGGGCAACGGTCTTCTGCCATGGAACCTTACCTGGAAACTATAATTCTCCTAATTTTTAGGTTCTTACTTGTTGTCTTTCCTTCCCTTTTGTTTCTCAGAACCATGTGCTTACCATTTTTAGCAGAAGATATGTTTTAAAAATTGTCCACTTGTTTTTTCATGGGTACCCTTACTCCTTAGTATGTTTGAATTACACTTAACACTATATCTGAAATATATATGCAGTTCTGTTATGTGGAAAGCTCAGCTTTTTGGACTTGGAATAACTTACTGGTCAATTGACTGATTATTCAGTGTTTATTTAATTCCTTTTAAAAGACTTAATAACTATACACTATGGTTGAAAGGAGCTTTTAAGAAACTGAAATTTAGGAAAAGCAATATGACCAGCTGACTAACCTAATGTTTCTCAGAAAGCTTAATTTCTAAATTTAACAACTAAATCCTCTGTTGGCCAGACAAAAAACCTTGTTTATTACTTTATATATTCATTGAGCCTTACTGTGCCCCAGGTACTGTGTTAGACATGGTGAAGGATATAGAGATGAATACGTCATGACCTCTCTCTCTATGAAAGGTCTAGTCTAGTTGCAGAGTTAGGTAAAAAATATAGATAGCCATGTTACAGGGCATATACTGCAGTGGCTTTGGGTGAGGGGTGGAGGGGGAGTGCAGAAGAGATTGAACAGAGGTCCAAGGCTGACAATTGGCCAGAACAAAGGCCCTGAGGTAGAAGGCAGGGGTATATTGGAGTATATAGAGGGGACAAAATGGAAGGGTATTTGGAAACAGTTCATGGAGAGCCTTGAAGGTTCACCTAAGTAGTATAAACCAGGTAGGCACTAGGGAGCCATAAAGAATTTCTGAGCAGCTCAGTGGTGTCATCCCAGTTATACGTTAGGAAAATTAGTGTACATTGTTTCCTGTTCCAATTTACTCTTGCCTTTTGTCCAGAATTTGTACTGAAATCTTTTCTTTTCCTCGGGCCGTTCTTTTTTTTCTGTAAGCAGTAAGTGGAAAAGGCAAGACTCCACTTCGAAAGAGGTACAACTCCCATCAGATGGGCCAGTCGAAGCAGTTTCCCCTCGAGGAAAGCAGCTGTGAGAAAGGCTGTCAGGTCACCAGTGAGCAGATCAAAGCCGATATGAAAGCAGCTAGGGATATTCCTGAAAAGAAAAAAAACAAGGATGTTTATCCCAGCTGCAGCAGCACCACCGCCAGCACAGTGGGAAACTCCAGCTCACACAGCACTGCTTCTCAAAGCCCCGACCTTGTAAGGACGGTGAACAGCGGCGGCTCTTCCGAGCCTAGCCCTACAGAAGTGGATGTGTCCAGGCAGTGTGTCTGCTCCCCCGGTGGGTCAGAGGACTCTGAGGCCATGGAGGAGGGAGATGCAGAGAGTTCTGTCTGCCCCAGATGCTGCTGTCACAGGCCCCAGGAATCCCAAAGGAGAACTAGCAGGTGTTCTGATGAGGAACGTCCTTCAACCAGCCGAGCCTGTGTTGTGAATGGCCCGGATGGTACGAGATCCGCCTTTTCCTTTAGGACTCTGCCACAGGGGGGGTCTTCAGGCCCAGCACATGATGAGAGGACTAATGGGAGTGGCTCTGGGGCTACAGGTGAGGACAGGAGGGGGAGCGCCCAGCCTGAGAGTTGTGACGTGCAGGCTCGTGAAGACTATCCTCGGAGGCCCCTCACCAGGGCCAGGAGCAGACTGTCCCATGTGCCGCTGGTATCTGAGTCAGGTATGGCAATGCCCCAGGATTAGCACTGCAGGGTAGGGCTGGAGGAAGACTTGAGCTTGTTTCATTAGTTTTCTTACCAAAAGTCAGCTTTTAATTCTATTTGGGGATGCTGTAGATCAAGCAGATTTTGAACTTATTTACAGCAGTGGTTTGGTGGGGTGGGAGAGTGAATCACTTTATAAGATGTTCCACTTTTAAAAAAAATATTACTGTGTATATTTACCCTAAATATAGCTCTGATTCTGATGCCCTGGTAGATGTACTCTGCTCCCATCCCACACCTAGGGAAAGTCTTCACTTGGGAAAGTTGTAAACCTCAGCCAGAAGTGAGGACTTTAAGTTGCTAGGCCTGGGGGAACAGATCTCAGTGCAGCTTCAGGGTATATACCCATCTCTGCCTCTGCAGTACTTAGTAATTTTTTCTGAAATTAGTTTTGCTTCAAGTAAGGGTTGCCAGGAGGTAAGCAGGTAAGTAACTAGTTTGGCTGAGAATTACTTTGGTGAAGGTACTCAAAACGTACATGTGTTTTTAATTTCATTAATATTTATAATACATAGCTAAGGCATTGGGTTGAGTGGGGGTAAGCACATTTGTTAATCATAATTCTATTTCTGACCTTATTGTGACTTAAAGTACTCTTTCCTCCCTTTATTGAGTCATAAATACCTGGCAGTGAATAATAATGTATTTTACTTTTCTTCAAGTATTCCTCAATTTTAAAATCTTAAAATCAGCCCCAGAACATAGGCAAAGTCAGTGCTTTTTTATATACTAAATAGACCTGATTGAATCGTGGAGTTAAGCAAAAATAAACTTTCATGAGATAAATATGAGACCTTAATTATGTGCTAATTATCATAGTGACATAAACTCATATTAAAATATATGAGTCTTATTTGAAGAGTATATTATGCTTTGCAAACACAAGTTCTTCCATGTGGTGAAAATGCTTCTCCAAGCTGAAATTTGAAATGTTTTATAATTTTTAAAAATTGTGATATACCATACAGTTTACTATTTTGACATGTACAGTTCAATGGCATTAAATACATGCACATTGTTTTGTAACGGTCACCATTAACCAACTTAACTTTTCATCATCCCAAACTGAAACTCCTACCAAACATTAACTCCACACTATGACTCCTTTTGTTGTGTGTTTTTGCAACATACTTGTACAGTTGGATCTGCGTGTTTTCCTTTGTGACTTTGTTTTTGTGCTGTGAGAGGCCTTCCCTTCACTGGGATCAGATAAATGTGCACATCTTATTCCTTTCCTCATCTCTTTTAGTTTGTTCCTTTGTTCAGTGGGAGTTTTATTTTAATCTAGGAACTGTATTTTTTAATTTCAAATTGTCACCAGGTTGTTTCAGCACTATTTATTGACATCCATTCTCATGCTATTGTTTTGAAATGCTCTTTTATCCTGTACTTAGATATACTTAATTTTATCTCTGAGCATTCCATTCTGTTTTAGGATTCTGTTCTCTTTCATTATTCTTTTTCAAAATTTCCTTGCATTTGTCATTTTTTTTTTTATAGGTGTGCTTTGTAATAATTTTATCAAGTTTCAAAAATAAATCTTTTTGGTTTTGGTTTGGAATTGCATCAAACTGATAACAAAAAAGTGAATTGTCATTTTAACAGCACTGAATCTTCCTGTTTAGGGACTGCTGTGTCTTTTATTTTATTTATTTTTAGCTTATATCCCTTGGCAAAGTTTTATAATTTTATTTGTTTGCTTGTTTGTTTATTGGAGTCTTACTGTGTTGCCCAGGCTGGAGTGCAGTGGCTCAGTCACTGCTTACTGTAGCCTCATCCTCCTGGGCTCAGGCAATCCTTCCACCTTAGCCTCCCAAATAGATGGGCCTGTAGGTGCACGCCACCAGGCTCAGCTAGTTTTTTTTATTTTTCCTAGAGTTGAGTCTCACTATGTTGCCCAGGCTGGTCTCAGACTCTTTTTTTTAAAAAAATAAAGACGTGGGGTACAATTCAGGGTTAGGTATACAAACGTTGATTATGCAGGTACCGTTGTTGATGGGTTTTGAACTCTTGGAGCAAGCAGTCCTCCTGCCTTAGCCTCCTAAAGTGCTAGGATTACATACATGAGCCACTGTCCCCAGCCACTGTTTTGTTTTTAATATAGATTCTTCATATTAACCACTGGAGTTTTGACATTTTCATTTTTTGCCTTGTATTCTGCTTATCCCTTTTACTATTTTATTTTGTCTTGTTTTGTGACTAGAACTTTTTTTAAGTAAATAATTCTCTGGATTTAAAAAAAAAAGTGTTTATTATTATTACGTTTAACATCTTGTGTTTTTTTCAATTTCAGAAGACTTAATTTCTATAACAATGTGTTTATAGTAGGTACACTTTTTTCTAATATATTTTATATGTATACAAATTTCCATTTACTTTCAGTAACACTTTTTTGGGAGAAATATCAAAGTACTGATTTTAATATTATCCAGGTACCTTTGGAAAGAACTATTTATTAGGGTGGCTTACTAATTACTTGCTATTTTTAATTTAGTGTGTTTTTGTTACTTTTTGGCCATGCTGCTTTAAAAGTTTTTTTGTTTTGTTTTTGCTTTAAAAGTTTTTTTTTTTTTTTTTGAGTTGGAATCTCACTCTGTTGCCTAGACTGGAGTGCAGTGGCCACTCCCGGCCACCGCAGCCTCGACCTGCTGGGTTCTGGCGATCCTTCCACCTCAGCCTTCCAAGTAGCTAGAACTACAGGCGCGCACTACCATGCCCAGCTAATTTTTGATTTATTGTAGAGATGAGGTCTCACCAAGTTGCCCAGGCAGGTCTTGAACCCACGGGCTCAGGCAATTCACTCACCTCAGCCTCCCAAGGCGTGGGATTACAGGCTGAGCCACTGAGCCCAGCTTGCTTTAAAAGTTTTAAAGTGAGAAATTCAAACTAATAAAGGAACAACCTTGATTGCTAATGATTTTTAAAAATCAGTTCAAAAAAAGGGACATTTGAGTTTTTTATTTGCATTTTGATTTGTGACCTTGTGGAATGTTAACAGTCATGTTAGAAGATAATGTAATTAATTACTTGTTTTGTGAATTCCTATTTTGGGAGTAAATACTCATAAGTTTTTTTCTTCACTGTATAATAATTGATAAAGTAAATGTCACAGAGATAACTAATTGTCTTGTCAAAGAATAACGTTTAAGATTAATAGGGTTATCATAAATATGAAACTGTTTCCCCAACAATCCAAGACTTGATTGAGCTTTACTTTTTCTGTAGCATCCTCAACATTACTGTGAACCACACTCTTGTAATGTTTTACCATCTGTCTTTCTAGTAGAATATGAGATTCATGAGGGCAAGGACGAGGTCTCCTTTTTTACCTTGTTTTTCCAGCTTCTAGCACCATGTCTTATACATGGTGTAGAACTTAGCAAATAATTATGAACTTAAAAAGTGTAGAAACCATCATATGAGGTATTGTTGATGCTAGTGAATATATGAAATTACTAAAAATTGTTTCTAGACAAGTAGGGAAGAATAAGAGAATTAACAACAAGCACAACAAACTCTTTTTTCCATTTACATTTGAAGCCTTTGTTTTTCAAGATCATCTACATATAAAGTGTGGCTTTGTTTTATAACTTTTCTTTGAAAACATGAACCATCAGTTGGGTACTCTGGAGGACAGGAAACTTTACTACTTAACTTTGGATCTCATATTCTGCTCAGTGGGGAGGGGAGAATGCAGTCTAGTGAGGTGAGAAGTTTGAAAATCAGATTTTAAAGGAGAATGCTAATAAAAGACTTGTATCTGTCACTGTCGTGGAGGAGCAGAAATATACTCTTATTTGTTTTCATTTTTGTGGCACTGGGAGAAGGAACCAGGGCCTAGAGAAGTTCTAATGGGTGTTTGAATTTGGACTGTCAGTGTTGCCAAAAAAGTTTCGATGCCAATGAAGATAATTAGATTTTGCATGAAATTCCTTTAGGATGCTGTGGGAGAAGGCCTACACTGGGTTGCCTGGGCCAATAGTTTTCATGTTTTGGGAGGAACCCCAGGATTTTGCTTGTTCTCAGGGTCCTTGGAGGAAATTTAATGGACGTTCTTAGGACCTTCAACCAAAGCAGCTTTCAGTTGTTTTGCATGGTAGAATTTCACAGAGATTACAAATGGTAGAGAAAGGGTTTTGGTGTGTAAAAGCCACTTAGACTAGATTTCTCGAGTTCCCATTTAAGCCCAATCCTTTGTGAAAATTTTTATATCTGATTTCTCTGTCTTTGTGATCTTTCGTGTTTGAGGTCATAAAATTATCATGTGAGCTATTTGTAATTAGCAGTAGTATCTGCAGGAATAGTATGGTGGAATGTCAATTCACGAAGGCTCACTATTTTATTCAACATGTGCTCTGCTACAGTAGGATTAAGTATCAAAACTGAGGACAGTGACTTTTAATTTATTTTCTTAAATAGTGTACATGTGCTTATTAAGTTTTAGATATAAATTTGGAACTTGTTTTAAAATGAAATCTGGATAATATTTGCTTTTATAGTTAGGTATATTGCCTTAGACCAAATGCTAGTAAATAAGTTAGGGCCTTCTCAATCAGGGTTTGAAAGATAAAAGATGGCAGGTTTTCTAGCTTAGTGACTGGTGCCAGATTTTCTGGGTTTGACTCCTGGTTCCCATTTAACACAATAAACCTATCTCAGAGAACTGTTATAAGGATTAATGAGTTAATACTTAGAACAGTGCCTGACACACAGTAAGCGCTCAGTAAATATTTGTTATTTTGTTTATGTACCTGTGATGCATTCATTTATTCTATAAATATTGAGTGCCAGTTCATTCAATAATTGTTCATTTTAGCTCGTTGCTAGTGGCTGACAGTAAAACAAAGATAAAATAAGACTGTTTTTTGCCTTCAAGAAGCTTTTAGTTTAAATGGAAAGACAAAACAAGTATAAAGGGAATTATATAGAACAATATATAAGGTTTGGGGGTCCAGGGTGATTTGTTAGAACAGGTGATGTTTGAGCCGGACCTTTCATGATATGGTAGTACTTCAAAAAGTAAAATCAGAAGAGGTGTTCTGGACAAAAGGAGCTAGAGTGATTGATGGCTTCAGAGACACTGGCAGTGGGCTATGATAAGGATATGGTTTGGAATAAAATTGAGACCAGGTAGAGCTAAATAAAGCATAGTTCCAACTGTCAGGTGTTGAAACATACTCACTAAGCAGCAGTCAATAATTTAAGCCTTTTTAAGCAGGAAAGAGAGGAGTTTAATCCATCAACTGTGTTTAGGATGGGATGAGGCACACTAGAGATGGGAGTGCTAATTAGATTATTGGAATGGCCCAGGTATCAAAAAAATCTTTATATTTGATGAAGATATGTTTGAAGTAATAGAGGGTAATCCTGTTTTGAAGCAGTCTGTTGGAAATACCAATCTAACTGTATGCTGTCGGGAACCAAGTTGCAGATTTGGGAATTGCCTTGATGGAGTTTATACATATGCAGTTGAATGAGCTTGAGAGAAAGAAAGCAAGGCTAAAATTTGGATTTTTTTTTCCTTTTCTAGAGGTTGCCAAAATGAAGCCACGTCATGCTATGAAACGGAAACGGACAGCAGATAAATCTACCAGTACTAGTGATCCAGTGATAGAAGATGACCATGTACAGGTAAAGAAAAAACTCTCACTTACCTTTATCACAGTCCTGCTCAGTTCTTGAGTGATACAAAGAATTGAGAGTTTCTATCTTTATATAATTTCTTTACCCTAAAGAGAAGAAATTGGTAACTGCTGCTTCTCAGTTGTACCAGTGAAAACATTCAGGCTCAAAAAAAAAAAAAAAATGGGAACACTCACAAGCAACTTTTTAATTTTTCCTCCTTTTAGGTTCTTGTATTAAAATCCAAGAATCTTGTTGGAGTCACTATGACCAATTGTGGAATCACAGACCTGGTACTGAAGGACTGTCCCAAGATGATGTTCATCCATGGTGTGTATTGGGGCCCATATTACACAAGAGCATCGTGAATGAGTTTAAAGAATTAGGAACTCGCACATACTACACTAACATTACTGTCTGATCTTATAGCCGAAAATCATTGGATCTGTAGTGTCATCTTGTCCTCTCCCTCTTTTTCCTGTCCTCAACACTGATTCCTCTGGTCCCCACCATGTCACAGAAGGAGAAAATCCATGTTTAAACACCAAAGTTAGTTATAAGGCTAGATTTCTTAGGAAGATGGTGACATCTTGGGTCACAGATGTCACAGAAGCTGTCTTTATAAAATGTTAAAAAGATCAGGCAAATCAGCCTTAGTGGTTTTATAACCTTTTCCATCTGTTCCTCTCTCTCTTGAGTTGGATCAGGTTGAAATTTGCAATAAAAATTGGACCAATGATTTTCGGCTATAAGATCAGACAGCTTGAGATTAGAAAAAGGAAAGAATTCAGGCATGATGACAGACCTGTAATCCCAGCACCTTGGGAGGCTGAGGCAGGAGGATTGCTTGAGCCCAGGAGTTCGAGTTCAGTCTGGGCAACAAAGCAAGACTCCAGCTGTACAAAAGAATAAGTAAAAAAACTAATCAGGCTTGGTGGCGTGTGCCTGTAGTCCCAGCTACTCAGGAGGCGGAAGAGGGAGGATCACTTGACCCCAGAAGTCCAAGGCTGCGGTGAGCTATGGATCACACCTCTGCACTCCAGCCTGGATAACAGAGCAAGACTCCATGCCTAAAAGAAGAAAAAAAAGGAAATATATTTTTCTGAAGTTGGTATACTAGTACAGTTAAATGTGTTTGTTAATCACAATTTTCTCTATGACCTCACGTTTTGTATATTAAATAGGAAGACTAATCATGTTTTAAGCCAGCATTTTCAATAGAACTTTCTGCGGTTCTGTACCTAAGTTGTTCAGTATGGTAACCATTAGCCCATATGACTGTGGAACACTTGAATTATGGCTAGTGCCTGAGGAATTGAATTGTTAATTTTATTATATTTTAGTTAATTTAAATTTAAATAGCTGTAGGTGGCTAGTGGCTACCATATTGGACTATGCAGCTCTAGGCCAAAGTATCTAGATATTTCTGGGTCTTTTTTTAAGGTTCTGCTTTCATATTTGTTATAGAAATTATAATCAGCTCTGCTCATTTCCTGTGAGTGAATGTAAGATAATTTTATGTGAATTATTCCAGGTTTATTTGATCATTTACCATAAAATTATATAATAATGGTTATTTATTCTTTTGAATACATATTTCCTAAACAGTTCTTATTTGGCCAGTAGTTTTCTGAGACTTGAATTTCTTGACAGTAAAATCTTAGACAGAAAAAGACACCTTAATATCCCTTCGGCATGAGGGTGACCACCTTTATTTGAACTGAGCAGAATCATAGTTTGGTTTTTTTTTTTTTTTGAATCGGAGTCTCACTCTGTTGCCAAGGCTGGAGTGCATTGGCACGCTGCTCATAGCCACTACAACCAGTCTTACCTGCGAGGCTCAGGCGATTCTTCTACCTCAGCCTTCCAAGTAGCTGGAACTACCGGCATACACCACAACTCCTAGCTAATTTTTTTTATTGATTGTAGAGATGAGGTCTCACCAAGTTGCCCAGGCTGGTGTCGAACCTGTGGGCTAAGGCAATTATAGGTGTGAGCCACCACACCTGACCCTATATTTTCAAATTCATTTGTTAACTGTCATTTGTATTCTGTGGTAGTCCTTGACCTGTGTTAAAGATCTTTACAGCTGCAGTATTTTGTGCTAATAAAAATTGGGTCAGTTCTCCAAAGATGATTCCATATGGACTATATATTGCTCTAATAGTTTGTATGAGTTATTTATAGAGCGTACCATTGTTTTCATTCTGTAGCTACCAGATGCAGGGTACTGAAACATTTAAAAGTAGAAAATGCACCAATTGTAAACCGATTTGACTATGCACAGTGCAAGAAACTAAACATGGATCAGGTACTAGACCAGATATTAAGAATGCCTCCTGAGAGAAACCGCATCATATATCTACGCCCAATGCAGCAGGTAATGAGCTGTGCTCCTTCTTCATGAAACGTATATGGTGGTAATTTTGCTTGTTTTAGTCTTCAACCATTTGGACTTGGAATTTGTTCATTTGCTTACCACATAGTAATGAGTTTTTAGATTCTACAGCGTTCTTTTAATCAAGCTAAACTATCTTGTCAATCTTTGTCATTAATGCTGTTCTGCTAAATTTTTATATGTTTTTAGCAAGTTGTATATGATATGGGGAATTGTTATTCAACATTTTTTGTACTTATTAAAAATTAGCTGGGTTAAGAACACAGACTCTGGTTTCAGACTTCCTGATCAAATTCTGGCTTTCTGACTTGCTGCAGTTTATTTCTTTTTTTAGTTTCTTCATCTGTAAAATTAGAATAATAATAGTACACCTGGGGTTATTGTGATGTTTAATATATGTGAAATGCTAGAAGAGTTACTAGTATATAGTAAGCAATCATCTGATAACTGCTATTATCATTATTATTAAGAGTGTGTATTATATGTGGGAGTCTGTGATTGATGCCTAAAGAGATTTAAAGGAAATACCAAATATCCCTTGTAGTCAGTATGTGAACCTGACCTCAAAATAGTCGGTGCTAAAAAATACACAGCACATTATGCTTCCCTCAAAAAGTTGCCTTCCCAAAAAGGAGGTAAACACGTATGGGATTTCATATCTAGAGAAAGGGAAGGGGGCATCCCATGAGAAGTAAGCAATGTGAACAATGGCTATAAGGAGACACGGAAATGTGTTCTGTCTTTAATAGTAGGCATTAATCCAGTTTGAATAGGGCATTGGATACTGCACATTCACACTTCTGTGATATAGTCAGTACTTGCACTTATAAAGGGCATACTCTGAAGTGGATTCAAAGTTACTGAGATCAGCTATCTCAGTCATGATTCTCTGGTTTAATAGGTACTTACATAACAGTGAGATAAAAATCGCTGAGTTTACCAGACAGAAGAATTTGCCAACATGACAAGCTGTGTTCAGGGCTGAGGTTGATTTTCAAATCAGCCAGAGGTTCTAAAACTGAAGGCCCAAGTAAAGATTGTTCAAGCTCCAGCAGAGAGATTTCTGAGGCTTTTTCTCTGTTGGTCCAAGGCTCTCTTTGTGATACATCCACAGGTGGACACCCTCACTTTGGAGCAGAAGCTATTTAGTGGTCCTTACCCCTATCACATCTGTATCATCCATGAATTCAGTAATCCTCCCAATGTCCGGAATAAGGTGCGCATTCGCAGCTGGATGGACACTATAGCAAACATCAATCAGTAAGTAATTCTGTGACCCTGAGGCCTTTTCGCTCATTCCTCTGAGCACTGGTGCCTGGAAGCAGATTCCAGATTTTCCTTATTTTAAATGATTCCATATGAGATTTTCAGTCCGGCTTATGAAATTAATGTATGTGAAAAACTGAGGGAGTGAGGACTTAAAACTGAAAAGCATACACATATATTTGTGAACTTCTGTTCTAAAACTTAAACATTACAAGAACAGACTGTACATGTACATGTAACTTTATTTCTTTAGCCTTGGGACATGGGAAAGACGTCAAGTTAAAGATCTTAGGACTATGATGTTGTATATCATCAGAAAATTGGACTTTTTTGTATTTGTTATATAAATGTTGTAGTAAGCACCTGCTATACAGAAGACATATGCTTAGAGAGTAGCTTTCTTTCTTTCCCTAATATGACTTTGAAGATAGTGAAGAAAGTAATTTTGACCTGACTAAACTTATAATCTGCAGTGTGAGTGTATCCTACTTCTGTTAGGTATTTAATACTTTGTTTGAGATGTTCAGTGGAATCTGGGTCTGAAACAGTTTTGGTGGTTCCTTTCTACCCTATACTCTAATATTATTTCCAGTTTTGTAATTTTTATTTAATTTTTGCTGTTGCCTCCAGAGAGCTCATTAAGTATGAATTCTTCCCTGAAGCCACTCGCAGTGAAGAAGACTTAAAGAAGTACCCCAAGTACCCCTGGGGGAGAGAAATCTATACTTTAGAAGGTGAGCATTTACAAATGTTTAGAAAGTTAAATAGCCGGGTACAGTGGCTCGTGCTTGTAATCCCAGCAAGTTGGAAGACCAAAGCAGGAGGATAGCTTGAGCCGAGCAGTTCAAGACCAGCTTGGGCAACATAGGCAAGCCTGTCTCATAAATAAATGAAGGAAGGAAAACTGGTTTGATGTAACAACAGGCAGTTTCAGCACCCAGGCATGTAGAAAATTACATTTTAACAGAAGAAGAATAAAAAAGAAAGTTAAGTAGCTGTTATGTTAGTTAGAGGGAGGGACATGCCTCAGGGAAGATATAAATGGGAGTCTTACAATTTGTCAAAATAATAGATGATTTGAATACCTGCAAGAAGCAAGGACAAGATAAATATTGCTCTGCCTGATTAATCTTTACCATTTCTAGGATAAGCAGAAGCAGTCTTGAAACAAAAAGTAGACAGAAATTGCAAATCACTGTAGCTTGAGAGTTGGAAATGCTTTGAGGGCACCTGACTTACCCTCTTTATTTTGTATTTGGCATTCTGCTTACAAAATACAACAGAGTTTGGCCAGCACTTGCACACCAGCACCACTGTGATCTGTCTTCTGTTGCAGGTGTGGTGGATGGGGCGCCGTATTCCATGATTTCTGACTTCCCGTGGCTGAGGTCATTGCGGGCAGCAGAGCCCAACAGCTTTGCCCGATACGATTTTGAAGATGATGAAGAAAGTAATTATGACCTTGCTTGACTTACTGTATATATCCTACTGTGTTAGATACGTAATATTTTGTTTGAGAGTTAGGAGAGTGCAGCATTTCATCGTTTCCCATAAAAGTGTTTATTTGCTGCCCTCGCCCTTCGCCCCTGCCCCAAAACAGTCCTGAATGTGTGCAGTAGATGATGGGTGGACTTCCTGAGGCTAGACAGGGGCTGCTAGGAAGAATCCTTCAACAGACTTTCCTGCTAGATTTCTGTATTATCTAAATATTTGTAATCTTGTTACTCTGTATTGAAGGATTTATCAACTGTATTTGTTCAAATTGTTCTAATTATACGAATTATTCTCCTGCTACTTATGGGCTGCTTATTGTGTAGCATGTGGGAACTTAAGATTTAGGTGTTGAAATTTGGGAAGGAAATTTTGAATGTATTTTCTCTAAGTGTTAAAACACTTGAATATTTTTAGCCAAAGTTTTAAAAATATATATTTGATGAGGAAACGGGTTTTATAGACTACATGTATGTATCTGTGACTTACCTCTGGTGCATTGTTTTTATCTTGGGCCTTTAATCTTGTATGCTGTGCTGTCTTAGGCATCAAACATGGTATAAAACTAAACTGGTGGTAACCCATGCCATGAGCTATTCATATATTAGTTACATTATATTACAGTGGATAGGAATGTCCTAGGGACTAGCTGATAGTAATTATTTCCAAATGATTCTAATCATCATAAACATTTCCCCTTTTCTTTCTAATTTCCAAGGCACCATTTATGCTCCTCGAAGGAAAGGGCAGCTGTCTGCAGACATCTGCATGGAAACAATAGGGGAGGAAATTTCAGAGATGCGTCAGATGAAGAAGGGTGTGTTCCAGCGAGTGGTGGCCATTTTCATCCACTATTGTGATGTCAATGGAGAGCCCGTTGAAGACGACTACATTTGATTGGTCCCTTCTCCTTTCCAGCTATTCTGTCGGAGGGCAACATGGCCATCCAGCTGCCAGCGTGCTCCACAGGGACTTGGGCAGGCAGTTAGGAGGTCCTGGCTCGGTTTGGTATATAGGAAATGTATAAGGAATACTTAATTGTACACAAAGATTTGTACATAGAGGAAATATACAAAGACGCTTCCTAAAGTACCAGCTTTATATTATATGTTTATACGATCTAATTTAAAAATTCATTTTAATGAAGGCAGATAGTTTGAAAGACTTCATTTTGTTTTTCCTGACTTAGTTCATAAGTGTCATTTTTGAGCCCCCATTTACTATCTTCTTAATGATCACTCATCCCCTTAAATCTGTGCCTTTTTCTTCTCGAGCAAAGCTGTTTGAGTAAATCTGTTGAAGAGTGTTTGTGTCTTGTGTGCTTTTTTTTGTTATTAAGACACCAACTGAACTCTATAGTCAGAAAAGCCTATACGTTTCTGTACAAAGCTGTAGTTCCTTTTTCTTCTTGGTGTTGTAGTCGCCATGTTTCTTAAAATCAAGTGAAAGGACCGATGAGCTAAAAAAATGAGTTTGAGGGGGAAATGGAAAAGTTTCCAAAGCATTTCTAGTTATTTATTTCCACATTCAGTTGTATAAATGCTTTATCTTGAATATAAAAATAAAAGTTTATTAAAAACTTCCTTCTTGCCTTGGACCTGAATCCCTCTTTTTGAAAAAATAGCAAATACTTCCAGAAAAACAATGCGCGGAGTTGTATCGAAATAAGATTCCAGTGAGATCCAGTTTCTGTTTTTACAAAAGATTTTAGCTACAAGATGTTTACCTCACAGAACTCTATGAAAGAACACTGGGAACGGCATAATTTCCCAGAATATCTGGTCGTCAGGAGATGGCCTTTCTCCCTTCTCAGGTGAGAAATTGCCCTGATCGGCAATGACACAAGTAGCATTTGTGTCAAGGTCGTGAGCTTTAGAACAATACCTGCTTTCTGGTCAGGGTTTTGCCACTTGCCGAGTGACTTCAGCAGATTACTTAGACTGGAGGTCTGTGGAAATATTTTATAAAAACTCTTTCCAAATAGATGTATAGAACTTCGGTCCATAGAAGGTCTTTTGGGCTTTGTTCAAACCCGTTATTCACAAGGAATTAGTTCAAGTCCAGAGAGGGAAAAGTTGCTCAGCCATGGCCAGGAACTGTTCATGGCAGAAGCACAAGGATGCCAGCATGTTTTCCTAACACTAAAATAATCTCAGTGATCATCAGTGCTTTTCTTCAGAGTTCTCTTTTCCAGCGTTTTAAAAATTATTTCTATTACATTAGGAAGAGTGATTCAGTTAGGTACTTCATTCTGTCACCTCCTATTAACATTTTTAACTCAGACCACTTCCCTTTTATAGACAAGAGCATTTCTCTATCCAGGTTAGAACTGCAGTCAGTAAGATGCAGGAAATAAATTACAGGATAATCTGGGATCCCTAGCCCTCAACAAAAACTCAATCTAACCCCAGTTTTTCACTGTAACCATAATAACCAAAATTACCTAAATAATGCTTCCATCAGCCACAAGAGGCTGCTGTTTTGTAACTTTTCTTGGCTTAGCATTTCTGTCTAACCTAACCCAAACTTGGGTAAGTAGAAGGGCAGCACTAAAGACATTCTAAAAATGCCAGCCCTGGAACAGCTGGGAAACAACTCAGGAGATGCCTGCTGTGGTGGGTATTTGTGTAGAATGAATGGCTGGATAGCTACTGCCCTACAGCAAGGGTTAGCAGACTTACTATGTAGGGCCAGAAGGTATACATTTTAGGCTCAGCGAGTCACTTAGACATTCATTGTGGCAACTACTTGACTATTGTGTGTGAAAGCCATAGACAATATAAACGACTGGGCATGGATGGCTGTGTTAAAATTTTTAAAAAGCCTTATTTGTGGATACAAATCTGAATTTCACATAATTTTCACATGTCACAAAATACTATACTCCTTTGACTTTTCCCTCAGTCATTTAAAAAAGTCAAACATCTGAAGGCTCACAGATCAGATTTGGTTCCCAGGTCACAGTTTGCCCACACCTGCCACAGACAACCTAGTTGTCCTACTCATTTAATTATGTCACCAGCAATTGATGAAGTGCAGTGTCCACATTTTTAGAAGGCCTTAAAAATATTTTATGGATGATACATGACTGACTGTCAGAGAATTTTGTGTCTCATGCTGCCAGGTGTGTGGACCTAAGAATCTCCCTAAATAATAGTTGGTGCCACATTTCTTACCGGGGCTTATTTGGAATCAGACGATCTGGATTCCCCCACACAATTGCTGGGTGGCCTGGATATGGTCACAACACCTATCCTTAAGCCTCTGTCTTCTCATCTGTAAAATGGTAACCATTTATACCCACCCCATGGGGCAGTGGGAAGGGTCCAGTAGGAGCCCCTGGTAAATCAGACGCTGATGCAAAGTGGGATTGCTTCCACTGTCATTCCCCTGATTATGAAAGAAAAGGTTTTCGTGGACTAATTGGATGGTAGGAAACACCTGGTGAAGCCATTAAGAGGAAATCTTGACAACATGAAAGCATATAAAAGAGTGATTGTCTTCTTTATAGAGTGATTTGAGTTCCTCCGGGAATGTTCCCAGAAGGAGAATGCTGGGTTGTATGGAGGGTCGATTTTTAGATCTTTTAGAAATTGCCACGCTGTTTTCCATAGAGGTTGAACTAGTTTGCATTCTCACCAACAGTGTAGAAGCGTTCCCTTTTCTCCGTGTCCTCTCCAGCATCTGTTGTACCATACTGCTCACTGAAAGTGGACTGAAAAAGAAAATGTGTGTATACACAGTGAACTATTATGCAGTCATAAAGGAAAACAAAATTATGGACTTCACAGCAACTGGGATGGATTTAGAGTCTATCATATCAGTGATTTATCACAGAAATAAAGATCTGAGTACTACATGTACTCACTCATAAGCAGACCCTGAGCATTTATCATAATACTTACTATAAGAAAGGGATTGGCGGTAGTGGAATACTGCTGGGGGCAGGGGGGCACATAACATCAATAAAAGTACCCAAACTTTACCTGCACGATGACCCCTTATGTACCTAACCCTGAATTGTACCCCACATTTTTCAAATGATAATAACTTAAAAAAGAAAAAAGGAAACGGGTAGAAATCAAAAAATGAAAAAACCAAAAAAAAAAGAGTGATTGTCAAGCGTTTCCATACCTCCTGCAATAACACTGTATGTATGTATGATCTGAATGTCCCCTACTCCACTGGTGAGAAAACCAAGGGTTAACGGGTTAAATAACTTGGAGGTTATTTAACTAGCAGGTTAAATAACATCTAGGAATTGATGGAAGTGGAAGGCCTTCAGTCTGACTCTAAAGCTTGTACAACTTAAGCAAAGTTCCTCCATCCCTCAAAGTGGGAAGAGGCCCAAGTAAGCTTCCCCAACAGGAAGCTTCCAAGTCAGAGCCGGTGCTGCTACTTAAACTTGAAACCACTCTTGCTGATCTTTATGAGGTGAGCACAGTTCCAGAAAAACAGGTTTTCTGATGTAGGCCTCAATACCCTGTTTAGTGGGATGCAGTGAGAACGCAGAAGAAACCTGAAACCCTGCAAATTCCGCACCCTGTCTGCAGCACTGAATGCACACACAGCAACTAAAAAGAAGAAGAATGATGTGTGTTGATGTGAAATGATGTTTAGGGTACCCTCACTGTTGAAAAAGGCAAGGAGCAGATTATTATATACCAGCATCATTTTATTTACATGTAAGAACAAAGCAAAACCATATGTTTTTATATCTACTTTTATACATATGTAAATGCGCAGAAAATGTTCTTGAATCATATAAGCCAAGTGCTGAGGGCAGTTACTTCTGGGGAAAGGAGTCAGATCTGGAGCTGGGGTCAGGGGGCATTTATGTAACGGGACATTTTTACAGTGCAAATGGATTGCATAAATACATCATTTGTGTAACCCAAAATTTAAAGTCTAAAAATGTATAATTTGTATATTTAGCAATACGATACATTTAAAGAAGAGGAGGAAGGAAGTGCTTGGTTAGAACTAAGGAACCTGAAATGTTTCCAGTCCTGACTTCAGCCGCAAATAAGCTCTTGTCCTTGGGCGACTCACTTTTCCTGACAAGCTCTGCTTCCGTTGTAAGAGACTTAGCGATCTTGCGAAAGCGTGGGACTGCATGGGTGCCTGCGGCGGCGAGCTGGTGCTTCCTGGGACCAGTGGGAGCGTGACCCATTCCAGGTTCCAGTCAAGGAACATGGGGAGGTTGAACTGCCACCTGCAGAGGCTGCTTCTGCTGGGAGCAGCCTCTGTGTGTTCTGGGATTTCATATTGGACCTGTGCTTTCCTTGGCTCACACATCTGGTTCTCACATCTGTGGCTGGTTTTTCAGTCACCCCAGACTGCTGGACTCTAGAAAGACCATAAAAGATCAGTGCCTAAGCCTTTCCTGCGGATTGACCATAGACCTGAATCCCTCCTGTTTACAGATGGAAGTTGAGGCTTGGAGAGCGTTCGCAGGGCCACAGAGAACAAGAGAGCAAGTGACTGGGGAGTTCAGGCAGGAGCAGACAGTTCTCTCCAGGTCCCACACTGACGTGGACAGGAGCATTGCCAGGCAACATGAGAAAGGGGCCACCCTTACATTCATCGCACTCACCCAGCACAGGGGCCACACGTGAACATGGAGGAAATCAATCCCTGTTACAAGCACCGTCACACATGTTTAGGACTGTGGGCCTAAGTCAGACCTCCAGGGTTTACATTCCAATTCCATTCTTCCCTGGTCTTCACCAGACGTCTCAGTGAAGGTCTGCTCAGCAGTAAGGTGAGGGTAAGTTTGGTGCCTATTTTGCAAGGATTTTATGAGCATGAAGTGAGATAATCCAAGTAAAGCACTTAACACAGTGCCTAGCAGAAAGAAGCTTATTCAATGTTATCTTATTATTGCTATTTCATTATTAGCATTAACTAAGATATCTTCTGGGGGAACAGAAAAAAAAAGATAAAGAGAAGGAGAAACCTAGTCTGAATTGAGTGAAACAGTGGTTAAAAAATGAAGTTTCGCGTCCTTCTTCTCCGTGTTTCCAAAATTATAGAATGCAGCTTGTAGTTAAATCACATTAGCTACCAAAGTTTGGAAGTTCAACTCTTACACATTCTCCCCCAACCCTTCGAATGACCTGGAAGAGTCCCCACGGGAGGTAGTTTCCTCCCACATTCACTGTCTCCCTTTTACACAAGGAAGCAGAGGAGAAGCGCTGAGCACTGGCAACTGCTTAGAATTTAATAGCCTTTTTCTGTTTTCATTTATGTATCTCTATGGCTGATTCTATTTATGGCAAATAATGTTGATTTTCTATTTTGTGTGCTGATATAATGCTTCCTTCTAAAGTAAATTTATGTAAGAGAAAAACTGAATTGACTTAAAGATATTAAGTAGATAACAGGACAAGTGGAACACATATTTGGTAAAAATCACAAAGTACCCATCCCCATACCTGGACTGAACAGCAATTTTGCATCAGGACAGAACAAATTAGCAGCATGAAGTGGAGACATAGGTGAGAAAAAGGATGGATGGAAGTTCAGGAAGAAAGGATTTTCCATAAACACATACTTGGGTGTCTGTTGAAGAGGTTTGTTTTTCTTTCTTCTCTTTTCTAGTGGTTAATGGTAAGGGCTGGAGTGGGAGTTTCAGAGCTGGAGAGTCCTGTGGCCTGGAGAGTCAGGTGAGAGAAAGCATGGGGAAGCTCTTGTCCAGGCATGGGGCAGTCTGGTTGTGGTATCCATCACCCCAAAGACTATCAAGGCTGATCTGGCAGGCAAGGTTGCAGTCATATCACCCCTTCCCCAGGAGCATCTTTTCTAGACATGGAAGCTTCCTGGAGGAGGGTGGCCTTCAAAGAGAAGAGGGCGAGGTATAGGCCTCTGCTGTCCTTGGATAAACCATGTCTTCTCCTTCTGAGTCCTTGTGCTCATGTGACCCAAGGGATGCCAGGGCCAGGCTGGCTGCTGCCCATACAGAACAAGCCATGACTCTCCCATGTGGGCATTTGATGTATCACCCACATCATCCCAGTCCTGGTCTGAGAGCAGAGCAAGCTCGTGAGGCCCTCTTCTGCAAAGGGACTACATTCTTGACAAGGATGAGGGCTACTATTCTTGCAGTGGTGACCTCTTCCTTGGTCCAGGAGGCCTGTGACCTCTACAGACAGTAGTTGTGAGCGGGCTCATAGATACATGTCTAGAGTTTGGAACCTAAGACCTGTGATAAGGCGAGATCTCATCTCCCCAGATTGTCATCTTTGCACCCCTATTTAATCCAGGTTGCTATTTAATATGGAAAATCTGCCTCTGTGAAATATTTTACATAAGCAGATACATTTGCTAAGCTCCTGGGACGAGAAGCACTTCATAAGGCAGAAATCCTACCATAATTATTCTTGTGTGCATACACGTTTGTATTAAGTCATAGATCCTATCAGCATTGGGACAGTCAACAAAGTTTACCAGCTGCCTCAAAGCACTAAACATAGTCCTCCTTACTGTAATCTGGTTTTTTATTAGCTCTGTCTGTCATAGTCCTTCCCTAAGAAGCGCCTTGTGCTTGGAGGAGAAGCAAGACCACATTCAGACAGGAGAACTCTGGACCTCCAGATTCACTAATATCTTTCTTTTCGGTGAAAAAGTGAAGAAAGGAAATCAACTCTGAGGAGGAGTACTAATCCTCAACATAGGCAATCTCATATGTGCTAACCAACCTTCCCCAGTGTTTGCCAGGGACTCTGGGGTTTCCTGGGATGTGGGACTTCAATGCTAACACCAGAGAGGTGGTCACCCTAGTCCTCTGTGGGGTGTGACCATTCCTTCTCACCATATCTAGGGACAGAGTGGAGAAGGAGGGCTGATGGGTCTGCCTTCATAAATGAGTTAGGAAGAAGAAGAAACAACAGCCCAAGTAGAAGAACAAGAGGAACTTGGGAGGCTTAAACTCCTGGCACATAGTCGCGTGTGTTACGTGTGCACCCTGATACCATCTGCACGCCCTATTGCCTGTATTTTACTATAAGGAACAGCAAGAAATCCTTTCAACAGGGTTTTTATCAGCAGTCAAAAGAAAGGCAGCTGAAGACGTTGCCCTCAATGTCTCAAGCTGGGGAGACAATTTACCTCAAGACAAAGTAAGATGGGAGTAGCTGTGACTTTGCAAGGGAAACATCTTAAGATGCCATCTTAGAGGGCATGGAATGCTGGTATAAAAGGTGCAAGAAACTCAGATTCCTTCCCAAACTCTGGACTGTAAGACCATTCTCAACTGGCATCCTCAGGAAAGGGGGGAGTTGCTTTTTTGTTGTCACGGGTGGGAGATGAATCAAGGTTCACTTCAACGACCTCATCACAACATGCCAGTAAGAAAATGGCAACTTTAACCACACACTCACATGCATCAGGTCAGCTGAAAAGATGCCCTTTGGGAATAGCTCTGCAACCGAAACCCAAGTGGGCTACAAAAATCTATCCCCAAGGAAAAAAAAAACAACAAAAAGAAATGCTCATGGCTATACACCAAAAGTCTTGACGCTTCACTAGTCTGAATGTCAGTGCTTCTAGAAAGACATTTTGGCGTCAATACCAACCTGACTTTATTAAAGGAGACCTGGTTAATTTGCCCACCAGAGCACATGCAGGAGAAGATGGCCAGAATGGAGAGGACTCTGGGGGTGTTCAGTCAGAGAGAAAACAAAGACATGGATGGCAGATGACTGTCTTCCAGCATCTGAGGCTCTGAAGGAGAGCAGAGGCTACCTGTGTGGCCCCGATGGAAGCTGGAGTGGTGACAGATTCAAGTCCCCCCCCAAAAAGAACTTCCTTAGAACTGAATCTTCCTCACAACATAAGGAACTGGATTAGGAGGTGGTGAGCTCCTGTCCCAGGAGGTATGCACGCAGAGGTGGGCCAACTTTCCGGGATTCAATGGACGGTGCCACCCCTGCTTCAGGTGAGAGGCAGAATCTGAAGATGCCTGAAGTCCCTCCATCACGCTGAGAGCCTCGGTGCTCTGGCCTTAGGTTCCTCCCAACATTGTCCTACACGTGTCTTCCTTGGGGCCTCAGACCCCAGGGCCGCGCCTCACAGTGGTGATGAGGATCACGAGAGATGCTGGGTGTCCTAGTTATGCAAACATGATGGGAACGAATGACAAAATTGTGTGAGTCACATCCTCAGTCAGAAGCAGGATTCTAGGGACTCAGCGTCATTGTGTATGGGCAGTTTCTCAAGTTCCTGGTGGTGCCCGCTGTGCAGAACTGTGTACCTAGGGAAGAAGGAAGAAGGCATGAGAATTCCGTGGGCACGCTTCTGGTGTGCCAAGGAGAGTGTGCCCTCCATTCTGGGCTTCCTTTCCTTGCATGCTTCTGAGGCATGGGGAGAGGCCAGTGGAGACAGGGTGGTCTCCCAGAAAGGGAAGACCAAACAAATTGCACCAACTACTCGTGTTGATGGTGGGGAACCTGAGTCCTAATGGAACGACAGGCCTAGGGTTACCCAGGGAGCAAGTGGCTGAGCCTGGGCTGGAACCCAGACTTTTTCACTCCCAACAAAGCCTGGGGCTCTTGCGTCACTCACCAGTGAACCCCACGTGCCACCTCAAGCTATAACTTCCCATCTACCAGGGATAGTTTTGCGTTCAGCAAAATCAAAGTGCTGAGAGATGAATGTATCACTCAGGGCTGAAATACAATGTACCTGCATTTGCTACTTTAATTCCTTTTGGTGCCATCTGGAACCGTAAATCAATTAGATCAAGCTGACTCTGAGCATCACGATGACATTCACAATTTGGAAAGTGTTTATTATTTTTCTGCAGTGTCACACAGTTGCACTCACTATGTTCATTGCCCTTAAATGCACCTCAATGGTAGACACGAGACTCCTCATCGGTTCCCCAGATTCCGGCCTCTGGCAGCCCTTCCTGTGAAATTTCCACAGATTCTAGCAGCACGATCACTACTCACGTGTCAGAGGCCAGCGTCAAGTCCATTCAGTGAGACAAACAAACAAATGTGTCAGCTATCCAGCATCATATGTTGACAAAATAACTTGTCTTCTCATTACTCACACCGCTGCTTCACTTTGAATGACAGTAATTCATTGCTGATTTGTATTGACCAGCTGGTCTGTACTAAACCCTCTCCATGAACTTCTTTAATCTCCACAATAACCTTATGAAATAGTATCATTTTAATGTTACAGTTCAATATGGGAATACAGGTCAGATGTGAAGATATGAGGGTGGACCCCAAAAACCCTGGTATTTATTTATAAAAAATTGTGTATTTATTTTTATAGGTTTAAACCTCAGTCACCTTCAAGTTATTCTTTGATGCAAGACACCTATCGAGATGCTTTTCCACTGCTCAAGACAGTTTTGAACTCGTCGATTTTGATGCCTTTGTGCTTCTGCCATTTTTTGCTTCACTTCTTTCACACTGGCAAAATGTTTCCCTTTGAGGAATTTTTTCCTTTGGGAAAACAAAAAAAAATGTTGCTTGGGGCAAGATTGGATGAATAGAGGAGGGTGGGGCAGGGGGCTCATGCCATTTTTTGGTAAAAAACTGCTGAACACTCAGCATGGCATGGGCAGGTTTGTTGTCAGGGTGGAAAAATCAGTTACCTGTTTGCCACAACTCGGGACATTTCTTCTGCAAATCATGATGCAAACTTCTCAAAACTTCCAGATAAAAACTTTGGTTGACCATTTGATCCAGAAAAACAAATTCCAAGTGTACTATAAGGGGCTTGCACTCCAATAAAATAATTCCTGTTTTTGTTGGGTCCCCCGTTACTCCCCTGCCCCTCCCCCCGTACATCCAATCAAACCCACTCTATCAGACTGGCTTTCACACAGCCCACGGGCCAGGTGTACATCTGGAAGAAGGGTCTCAACAGGGTGCATTTTGACCCCCAGGGAACGTTCTGGGGCATTTTTGGTTGTTACTAAGGGGTCTGCTACTGGCACCCAGGGTAGAGATCAGGGATGTTGATAAATATTATACAGTCCATAGCACAGTCTCCCACAAGAGAGATTCAGCTGACCCAAAATGTCAATAGTGCCGAGATCGAGAAACCCTCACCTAGAATAACTAAGTCCCTATAGCTGACTAGAAGCGGGTGTTGACTCAGGAGCAGAGGCAGCAGAGAGGGTGAGTCTGAGCTCTCAGGGAATGCTTAGCAGCCACTGCTGAGACTGGGGTGAGCCAGGAGGGTAAGAACTGCAGACCCAAAGCCTCCATGACCAGGGATGAGGAGAGTAGTAACGTGGGAAAGGGGGCAGGAAGACCCAGATCACACGCAACTAGCTAGGGTGGCCAGAAAAGGCCCCAGGGAAATGTGAGGACTGCAGGGAATCTAGTGGTCCAGTCATAGACTTGCAGGCTCAGCCTTGAAGCCACCCTTGTCTACTTGGCTTTGGCACTCTGCAACCAGATGCTTGCTGTGCTGGCTCCGCCTGGCCGGGCACCTGGGACGGGGGTGTGAGAGGGTACTGGCAGCTAGAGGAAGGAAAGGGCTCACTCTCGGAGGTTGCCCATCTGCCGTGGCTCCTGCGAGTGTCACCCTGAAGCTTCTGCACCCCAACAGAGATGGGGCCTCCTGGAGCAGCTACTGAGCCTGCTTACATACCCTCTCTCCAGCTTTCACAGAACCAGCTTTGTGACAGCCTGTCAGGGACACCAGCACCCCCGATCAGCACATCCTGCTCAGAGGTCTAAGTTTCTGCTCAGTGGGGTTCCCTGCTCCAAGTTTCCAGGCTTTTGTGGTTATTTCTTTTATTTCCCCAGCCTTAGAGCTAGTCGTTATTTTGTACAGTTGCAACTTCATAATCCGTAGGGCATTCTTTCAGTAGTGGATGACGATTTGATAAGTTAATAACTTTTTATGTTAGAATGCCATGTAAATAGCTGGTGTTGTTTCTGTCTCCTGACTGAGCCCTGTGAGATACAGTGAGAGAGGGAGGCATGTGCATATCTGAGAAAATAGCACCCCAGGTAGAGGGAGCAGCTGGTGCAAAGATCCTGCGGCTAGATGCTGCCTGGCACATCTGAAGAACAACAAGGATGAGGCAGAAAGAGCAGGGGAGAGTAGACGGGGCAGGTCAGCAAGGCACCAGGGCTAGAGTGGGGGTGAAGGTGGGCGGGCAGGCCCCGGGCAGGTTCTGGCTCAAACCCTTTCCTGCATGTGAGGGTTTGAACAGACCACTGATGTGGTCTGATGGCCTCCCTGCAGGCTCCTCCTGGCCACTCTATTGACAGCAGGAGAGATGGAGGTGGGCTGTGGACAGAGACCATGAGGAGTTAACAGCAACAACCCGGTTGGGGAAGACGGTGCCTGGGCCCGGGAAGTGGCTGCAGAACTGGTACACCGTGGTCGAACTCTGGGTCTAGGGACAGAACCCTCAGCAGCTGGCTCATTGCACTTAATTCTGCAGAAGGCTTAGCCTCCACAGCTTTTCCCAGACTCTGTCACGAGGGTCTGTTTCCTGGGCCTCGTATGGCCAGCGGGAGGGCTGGGTTACGCAGCACAGAAATCCAGGCCATCCTGGAGTCAGACAGACCTAGCTCCCAGTCCAGGCCCCATTACTGACAGCTCTGTGACATCTGGCAAAGTGTTCACTCTCTCTGCTTCCCTTTCCTCCTCTGTAACCAAGGGTGGTGATACCCGATGCACACATTGTCATGTGGGTCACGTGACGTCAGCGGGGAAGACACACCGTGGGCCCCAACACACGGGAGAAGCTCAGTATGTGGAAGCTGAGATTACACTATTTCATTTTTCCTCTCAACACCTCATTTAGTAATGAATATGTAATGCTGATGATGATATATGTGTAGCTCTTAACTGTTTAGAAATAGTTTCTCCCTTGTTTCCCTTATAGGTAAAACCTAAAAGGCCCTGAGCTATAGAACCTCCCAGGCATGGCCTTTCCCTTCTCATGTATCAGAAGCACAATTCTCTTTTGGCAACCTAGGCATATAAAAGCAATACGACTTGGCTTTCCCACCCACGGACTCCTTTTATAATCACAGCAATCGTGCAGACCAGGCAAGGCCGTAAGACCGATAATATGCAAAAAAAGAGAAGTGGGACTCCAAGCCACTGAGTGAGTGCCTGATGCCATGGTGAGTGCTTGCAATCCTGACCAGGACCAAGGCCAGGACCACTGCTGCTTAACGACTTAAACATGGGTTTTCAGAAAAAGGCTCAAAACCAAACAGCCTGGGGAGCTGGGTCTGCACTTCAGAATCTGAGGTGTAAGGATGTCCCTGAATAGAAGCCTGTGCTGGAGAAACTTGAATTTACCATAAGAAATCATACACAGCTGAATTTATTAAGGAATTAAGAAATGCGCCAGGCACTGTTCTTAGTAATGAAATACATGATTTCATTTATTTCATTTACCTTTCACAACACAAAGTGGTAAGTGTCTGTTAGACCAGCCTTTCCAATAAAAAAAGACTGAGACTCAGAGCGGTGATGCTGCTTGTCTAGGGTTGTGGTGTGCATAGTGCCCAAGCTCTGCACCTCAGAACACACTACCAAACCTCTGCCCTGTTCTGTGGCTAGTGGACTACTCTCGCTGGAGTCCATGCCAGCTTCTACACTGAGTTCACAGGCAGAGTGCATCCTGGTGGGAAGGGCACACTGGCCTTTGTGACCACGTAAAATGTGCTGGCAGGGAGTGCAAACCCCTCCACAGTCTGCTGTTCCAGATGCCTCTCCTCTTACGTGTGCGTCTCGTGTGTCAGGAATAACTAGAACAGAGGTGTGAGACTGGAGTGGACATTCTGGGTGGAGGGTCCTTTAATCCAGAGGGCAGTTGACAGGTAACATTTCTCTGTGGAGATGGGAGTGAGCAGATGGGCACATTTTCTGGTCACAGTTGACCCTTGAACATGCAGGGGATAGAGACACCACAGTGCAGTTGAAAAACCACATGTAACTTTTGGCTCCTCCAAAACTTAACTACTAATAGCCTGCTGCTGACTGGAAGCCTTACTGATAATGTAAAAGTTGATGAATGCATAGTTTATATGTTGAATGTACCTGATACTGTATTCTTACAATAAAGTCAGCTAGAGAAAAGACAATATTAAGAAAATCATAAGGAAGAGAAAATGTATTTACCCTTCATTAAGTGGGAGGGGATCATCATACATTTCCTTACTGTTGTCATTTTCAGGTTGAGAAGGTGGAGGAGGAGGAGGAGGAAGAGGAGGAGCTGGTCGTGCTGTCTCAGGCAGCGGTGGAAGAAAATTCACATATAAGCGGACCTGAGCAGTTCAAACTCATGTTGTCCAAGGGTCAACTGTACAACATTTGGGTGGTCTCTCTTACCACAATATGGTGGGTGATACACACAGAAAGGAGGAACTCATCTGAGCATTCCTTGGCAGGAGTCTAGCAGAGGGCAGAGGGTCTCAAATGGAGTCTGGCTCATAGAGATTTTCCTTGGTTGTTAGTATCCCCAAGTTTCTGTGAGTCAAATAAATACTTTCAACTTGGCATTTTCACTTTGGAAGTAAATAATATATATTATGAGCAGATTTGGGACCGTCTGGATGGCCGCCCTATAAGCTGGCACTGCCTTGTGGATTCGGGGCTTGCATTTACACCCAGGTCCAGCCTGATGCTGCTAGTGGACTTCATGTGACTCCTCTAACTATAGGATGCAGACTGCCAGCCAGTTGTGGGCACCTTCTCAGGGATCCACACAACCACAGTCTTAGGAATGTTGAGAGGAAAGAAAGCACAGGGCACTGTGGGCATTCAAATCCCAACTCTACCCACCACTTACATGCTGTGTGGCTTGGTCTAGGCCACACACTTTTTGACACCTTTGCTGTGATCATGAAATTAACATCCATAAATGCCTTAACAGAAGGGCTGGCTACCTAACGGTGCTGCAATCTGCACTGGTAAGTAAAACAAGGTTCAGAAGATGTGACTTTCCTAGGGTCAAAGAAACAAGTATGGAATAGTTAAGAATATGGGCTCTTGAGGCAGAATGCCCAGGTTCAAATCCTGGCTCTGTTACTTACTGGCTCTGAATTATTTCAAATGTCCTGGGCCATTGTGGACATTAAATGGGATAACACACATAATACGCTTATTAGAATAGTGACAGACCACAAGTCAGCACTCAGTCAACATCAGTATCGTTATTATCTGATGATCGAGGTAGGATTTGGGCTCAATATTTAATTCCTAACTCGTGCTGAAATCCATTCCTTAGCAATTAATCGAATGTTTTTTTACTTGTTAATTGAGCACAGAGCTGAAAGAAACCTTCAAGATAGCCTCACGGGTAAAGAAACAGCCCCAAAGAGACATCATCATCTGTCAGAGTGACAAAAGTCTCGCAGTTCTGTCTGGCAGGAGGTATTTCTTGCAGTCTTGCAGCTGCCCTGATGGAAAGCTGGCCCCAGGTGAGTGGGTGGACTGGGCAGTTCTGCGTCCTGATGGAAAAACACTACTGTTTCCCAGCAACGGCCGCACGGGAGGTGGCTTTCTTCAAGAGGGTTGCTTTCCCACTTTAGGTAATTTACTCAAACATGATGGCAGCCACATTAGGTTTGGTAATTACCTGAGTCTACAATTCATTCACTGAGCAATTAGCATCACACTTACAGCAGCCTGGATGTGGTAATTAGCAGCGTAATCATAGCCCCCCTTCTTGCCCAGCCTGGCATTATCAGGAAACTATTAGACTTCATTACACATCACCTCGGCCTTCCACAGCAAGGCAGTGTTCACTCACATGGGGGTGGGGGTGGGAGGAGGCTGGTGGGAGGGAGGCTTGCGGGATGTTCAATTATTAAAATAAAAAGCACTTCGGTTTGCAGAGATTCAGCCCTAAGGCAGAGTTTTACAAGAGCTGGAGCTCTGTCACCTGGAAACAGATTTGACAGTGGGTGTTTTCCCCATGAATATAAACCTTAGGCATTTATTCATGCAGCCCCTGATTTACTTAGAAACATATCTGAAAAACTGGCTGACCACATGCAGAAGATTGAAACAGAAAAAAATATTTAAAAAAAAAATACATATCTGAGTGCCTGCCAGGGTGGAGGTACCGTCCCTGTCCCCATGCAGCTAGCAGTGTAATGTGACACCCACAGTCAGATGCAAAATCACAGCCACAGGAAGTGTCGAGAGTGAGAGGTATTTGGTGTCGTGTGTCAGAGGGATGTGATCTCAGAGCGTGTGTCTGGGTTGTGTAACAGATGAAGTGGCAGGAGATGAGAACTGATTGATGAGACGGGGTTCCCCAGGCCAGCAGCAGAGGATGTGGGCAAAGCCTAGCAAGAGCAGAGGCTCACAGTTTTGGGCAGAACAGGGTTCTGGGCATCAGTGGAGTGTGGGGTGCTGAGTCAACTGGGCCCACCATACCAGGGTCCAAGGTCCTCATCCTGGGGGCAGCAGGAGGCTGGCCAACACTGTGAGTAGAGAAGTGTTTGCTCTTTGGTTCATGAGGACTTCCAGTTTTGCAGGAACATTCTGGCTGTGGTGTGTAGAATGGAGGGCAGTGAGGCTGGAGTGAGAGCCCAGAGGTATTTTCATAGGTGCATTAGCCTCCTGTTGCTGCTAAAACAATTACCACCAATTTAGTGGCTTAAAGCAACACAAACGTATTAATTTGCATTTTTGGAGCTTTGAAGCCCAAAGTGGGTCTTAGAGAGCTAAAATCAAGGTGCTGTGATTTCAGGAGGCTCTGGCAGGAATTCATTCTCAGTATTTTCCAGCTGCTGGAGGTTCCTGCATTCCTTGACTCCACTTGATTCCAGTCTCTACTTCATCCACTCCATTTCCCTCTCTGACTCTGATCCTCTAGCCACCCCTCTTACAGAGACACTTGTGATAACAGGGTCATCTCCCCATCTCAAGATGCTTGGCTTAGTTACATTGACAAAGTCCCTTTTGCCAAGTAAGTTAACATATTCAGAGATTCTGGGGATTAGGATGTGACTTTCTTTGGGCTGCCATTACTTTGCCCACCACAGGTGACTTCTGAGGTAGCCAGAGGTGTGGGTGGCTCAGAGATGCAGGATGCTAGTGGGGAGTTGTTGAGAAATGATCGGGTTCAGGATATGCCCAGAGCTGCAGGACCTGCTGATGCAGAGGAAATAGGAGCAATGAGCCATGGGCATGGGCTCGGCAAAGGCGTGGAAGCCGAAAAGCGCATGGTGTGGTGTGCTTTCCTGGTGCATGCTCCAGAGCACATCCTGCACGGTGCCGCTGGGGTGCTAAAGGAGGCTTAAACGAGGTTGCGGCAGCACGATTAAGGGCCTTTTCAGCTATGGAGGTTGGGTTGGATCTTTAGGTGATGGTGTTACGAACAGTGGCTGCACTATGGAGAGTAGGAAGGATGGTAGGAAGGGCAGTCAAGACAGAGACCAACGTGGACGATCTTTTCAAGGTCACGGACAAGAGAAGTGTCACAGGTGGGAGAAGAGAGGAGAATTTTGCCCAGGGCAACAGGCTGGATTGCCATCACAGATTCCATGTGGAGACGACTGAGAAGGAGTGTCCAAGGCCAGTCTAAGTTTCTAGTCTGGATAAGATCATGGGATCTCCAGCCAACCTGACCTTCTTCTCCTGCTCTTCTGCATGGGGCTTCTGTTCTTCCTTAGATTCTTGGAAGCTCCATTCTGCACTAGCTTACTTATCTTTGCCACCATGGTATGGATATTCCAGGTGGTTAAGGGAGCCTGGCCTCAGGCCTACTTTTTGGTTATCAGTGAAGCGAGGAGCCAAACCGTTACCTTATGATGCAGCTGTACACTTGATAGACATTTATAACCACCACAAGATAAGGAGTGTCTCCTTCAAGTGTTTTTCTCTCCTGGGCTTCTGCCCCCCAAGCAAGAATGTGCATCTCCTAAACATGCTTCTTCACTGCTGGCATATCTGCTGTGTGCCTCCCAGCCCTCTCTGCAGGACACATCACCTCCTGGGCACAGCACAGTTTCACATGCCGGGCCAGACCCAAGAAGACCCCTGTGCTTCTGTCTCTAGTAAATACATAACTGGGGACTGGGCGACACAATCAGGGCCTGTTAGTGCTTAAATGGAGAACAGGGCAGGGCTGCTGGGTGGGGGGGCGGGGCGGGGGTGCGGTTTTGGCTCTCTTTCTTTCTTCTTTTTTTTTTTGAGTTGAAGTCTTACTCTGTTATCTAGACTAGAGTGCAGTGGCACGCTCCCGGTCACCGTAGCCTCCACCTGCTGGGCTCCGCCGATCCTTCCGCTCAGCCTTCCAAGTAGCTGGAACTACAGGCGCGCGCTACCACACCCGGCTAATTTTTTGATTTATTGTAGGGATGAGGTCTTGCCAAATTGCCCAGGCGGGTCTCGAACCCGTGGGCTCAGGCAATCCACTCACCTCGGCCTCCCAAAGCGTGGGATTACAGGCTAAGCCACCGAGCCCGGCCGCAGCTCTCTTTCTTATAGAAGTGGAGACAAGCAGCCCAGAAAGACATAAGAAGGCTGCGTGCAGAGAAGGGCTGGCAAAAGACTATACCGCTTCAGAAAGGGCGGGGAAAGGAATTCAATTTCCTGAGTGTGCCCTCATTTCTCATTTAAAGCCAGTGAGAGCCACTCAACTTCCTGCTCTGGCAATCCATGAGATAGCCCTGCATCTTTCCAACAAATCTTCCCCTTTAGCATACTTCAAGAAGCATGAATGGACTCACAGCCTGTGGTAGACACTTCGAATTGCATACCTGAAAGCATGCACACATCCACACTTTCTTCTTTCTTTCTGGCAGAGACTGTCTCCCAGTAAAGACAAAAGTGCTCCACGCATTGCAGTTAAGCATTTGGCCTGGGAGCCTCTCCTCACTAATGAAACCAAGGAATCTGCCAGGGGAGTTTGCAAAAATATATTTTCCTCCTGAATAAAAGACGAGTGCAAGAAGCATCTGTCTTGTCTTCTAGCATTTGGATGTGGTGATGCTATCAGGATACAATGTTTGAGCTGTGGCAGCTAATCTGTGACCGTGAGAGGATCATCCTAGGATGAAAACCATCAGGCTAAGAATGGCGAGTGGAAAAATAAAAAGCATCTGTGTCTTCTACAATGTTGTTGAATCACCAAATTAACAAGCCCTGAAACTACCAAACTCTGAACTTTCTATCTTATAAATTGACTATTTGAGGTAGGGTATTCAGTGTAGGTTAGATAGAGATAGTTGAATTTCTTGTAGGTGTTTTTTAGTTTTAAAATAGGGAAATGGGCTGGGCACGGTGGCTCAAGCCTGTAATACCAGCACTTTGGGAGGCCAAGGTGAGGAGATTGCTTGA
Organism: Tarsius wallacei; assembly: GCA_963574415.1. NCBI lineage: Eukaryota > Metazoa > Chordata > Mammalia > Primates > Tarsiidae > Tarsius > Tarsius wallacei. The sequence goes on along the minus strand of CAUYQG010216080.1, from coordinate 3,467 downwards.
GCCCACGGGTTTGAGAATAGCCTGGGCAACTTGGCGAGACCTCATCTCTATAATAAATCAAAAAATTAGCCGGGCGTGGTGGCGCATGCCTGTAGTTCTAGCTACTTGGAAGGCTAAGGTGTCAGGATTGCCTGAGCCCAGCTGGTCGATGCTGGGGTGGCAGTGAGCCATGCCACTGCACTCCAGCCTAGGAGACAGAGTGAGACTCCAACTCATAGAATAGAATAGAATAGAATAGAATAGAATAGAATAGAATAGAATAGAATAGAATGGAATGGAATGGAATGGAATGGAATAGAATAGAATAGACTAGAATAAGAAACATCCAGACATCTTTCCTGCTGGCCGGACTGCCCTGTGGGCTGGAATATGGACTTGCCAGTGTACCCCACCCCCTCAGCTCATCAATGAAAAGCCCATCAAAGTGTAGAAATGGTACAGCTCAACCTTTCATTTCATAGTTTAGCATAATGATTGCTACAAAAAAATTTATCAAGTGTCCTGTTGAAGGTAAAGGTTCAACCCCACTGCTGAGCTTACCAAAGGTATAGAAATGATTATCAGACCACTTTTTAGCTCATGAATTAACATAATCTCCAAGTCTCACCTTTTAGCTCATGAATTAACATAATCTCCAAGACTCCCATGTAAGGCAAAATGCATGTTCTGGGAAAAGTCCACTCCTTAGGTGGAGAGATGGTAATCTCTCAGGAGTGAATACCTGTAGCCCACACTCCTTAGTACGATAATTATCGTGTAGCTATATCAAGGCTTTTGTCAAAAGCAAAGGTGCTGTTTTTCAAGACACCTACCTATGCCAGCTCTCTGGCATGTCTCCCTTTCTCTTTCTCTCCCTAATAAAATCTGTTTTAAAACTTTTCTGACCACTCTGAAATTCTTTTCAGTAGTGAGTCAAAGAACTCACGAGTGATGTGCTGTACTCTACCCGGTAACAAATTGACCTTATTGTTTAAGCTTATTTAGTCAGGCATTGTAGTTTTTGTTGGCCAGATTGTTCTAAATGGCACACTACTCATGACTCTTGACTTCCATGTCTACAAAACATTTTACCACTTCTATATCTTACCCACTCTTTAAGACCCAGTACAATGCCCACCTCCTTCTGGCAGCTTTTCTCCACATCACCTCACAGCACATATTATCTGTGCAAACATACATTTTATCTGCCAATGTCAGGCATCTGGTTGGGTATATGTCTGGCCTCTGGATCCTCCTGAAAGTTGAAGTTCATATCTTGCCATATTATAAGAGGTAACAATCTTTCAGCTCTCTACCAGACCCCGCTAAGTGCTTTTTAAAGATTGCATTTGTTGACAAAAAGATGCCAAACTTTGTAAAATATTTTAAAGTGGCTTATTCTTGAGGAGTTAAGCCTGAAACACCCATCCTTAGGCGGTCCTGAGAAAGTGTTCCCACTGTGATCAGATGGTGGCTTGCTTATATACATTTTAGAAAGGCAGAAGTTACAAGAAACCACAAATCAATACATGTGAGATTTTCATTGGTTGGGCTCAGGAAAGGGGGACATTTCCAAGTGGGGACTTTTAGGTCATAGGTGGATTCAAAGATTTCTTGACTGGTAATTTGTAGTGCCATCTAAGGAATTTGAGAAATCAGCAGAGGAGATGCTTTGTTAGAATCAGGGAATGAATAACTCTAGATTTGTTGATATGTAGATGAAGCCCTATATGTGGCAGATTTCAGGGAGGTTAGATAAATGTCTTAAAAGGTATCTTACAAGGTTTGTGGCTTTGCAGGGTCATAAACCTTCTTGCTATGTTATGTTAGGTTATGTTATGTTATGTTATGATGTTATATTTGAGTCTGGTTGGAAAGCAAATTTGAGGATATAGAGTAATAGGGTAATTAAACACTTTCTGGTGAGTTCTTATCAGGCACTAACTCCCCAAGCTTTTCAGTTAGAAATTTGGGTAAAAGAAAAAGGTCAGGTTTAGTCTTCATACTTAATCCTTATAATGATGTCACCATTCCACAGATGAGGATGCCAAGACTCAGGGAGATTAAGACTTTCCAGAGCTCACTCAGTTATTGATTGGCAGAGCTAGGATTCAAACCAGTGAGTTAGAATCCAGAGACCTTTATGCTATTCCTGTTGAGGCAGGTTATTCAGTGCAGAATAAACATAGATAGATACTTTTTTTTTGTATGTAGTTTTAAAATAGGGTAATCATCCAGACATCTTTCACACCAGACCTGATCACCTTGTGGGTTGGAATGTGGACTTACCAGTGCAGCCTGCCTCTTTAGTTCATGGTCAGTATAATAATTGTTGTAAAAGTATACTGAGCTTCCCGTTGAAGGCAAATATGTGTTCAGGAAAGCTCATTAAAGATAGAGAAAAGGTAATCAGTCCACCTTTTAGTTCATGGTTAACATAATAATTATTGTAAAAGTCTATCAAGTTTCCTGTCAAAGGCAAATGCACATTCAGGAAAAGCCATCCACTTAGGAAGAGAGATGGTCATCAACACTCAGGACCAGATACCTGCAGCCTACCCTTTTGATTAACGGGACAAGTGTGAGAGATAAAAACTCCAGGGGGACCCAATGATAGGGACCCCAACATTTCTGTGAGTTTCACCTTCAGAAGTTCAACCAGGTTTCACAGTAAATATCAGAGAAAAATCCCCTTGGGCTTCTGGCAGGGGAAGGGGAAAGTAACTATTCTGAAATGCTCCAGAGCACTCAGTTCTAAACAAGGTCTAGAATTATAACCCTAAAAATTTTTCAAAAGTGAAGGAGAAATAAGAACTTTCTGAGACAAACATAAATTGAGGAAATTTGTTGCCGCTATAGCTGCCTCACAAGAAATGCTAATAGAGGATTTTGAGAGAGAAGGATAATAATGTAGGCCAGATTCTGAGTCCTACATAGAGAAAGGAAGAGCATTAAAGAAGAAATAAGTGAAGCAAAAACACCCCCATCCTATTCTTAACTCATTTAGACATACTAATTTGTTCAAAATAATAATAACAATAATGTATTAGATTATGTAGGCTTTTATGCTCATAGGGTTACATCTTGGTAAAGTAGAAAAACATGTTAAACCATTGTTTATAAAGTAGAAAAAATATGTTAAACCATTGTTTATAAAGTAGAAAAAAGTGTTAAACCATTGTAAGTTAGTGACCATCTGTATATACACTTATGTATGCTAATATATAAATGAAATGAATGACAGCAATGACAAGGTATGGGAAGAGGAATTAGGATTATTTTGACATTGCAAGGTACTTGCACTACCATAAAGTGGCACAGTGTCATTTAAAAGTGGATTTACGCCGGGCTCGGTGGCTCAGCCTGTAATCCCGCGCTTTTGGGAGGCTGAGGTGAGTGGATTGCCTGAGCCCGCGGGTTCGAGACCCGCCTGGGCAAGCGAGACCTCATCTCTACAATAAATCAAAAAATTAGCCGGGCGTGGTAGC
>CAUYQG010216075.1:0-20238 GCA_963574415.1 Tarsius wallacei | reverse complement strand
TGAGGTTCCGGATCTCATTGCTAATTTTTTGTCCTGATGATCTGTCTAGGGTTGTGAGTGGGGTATTAAAGTCCCCAGTTATGATGGTGTTAGAGTCGATATCTTTCTTTAGTTTTCCCAGAAGCTGCTTTATGAAAGTTGACGCTCCTATAAAATTTCTTTTTGTATTTAGGAAAGCTTGAGGTTTTGTTCTAGGGATGTTTGCACTATACCTCTTTTTTAAGAGCTTCAGTTTCCTGTTTCTTACTTAAACTTTCTAATATCTGATTTAATTGTAACATAGAATGATGTTGATACTAAATATATGTCATATTAGCAAATATGAATGGGTTTAAATTGTCTTCTAAGAGGAAAAGAGACTGGATGGGGTGGCACACTCCTGTAATCCCAGCACATTGGGAGGCTGAGGTGGGAGGAATGCTATAGCCTAGGAGTTTGTGACTAGCCTAGGCAATATAGCAAGACCTCACATCTACAAAAAAATTTAAAAACTAGCCGGGTGTGGTGGCATGCACCTGTAGTCCTAGTTACTTGGGAGGGTGAGGCAGAAGGATTGCCTGAGCCCAGGAGGTCAAGGTTGCAGTGAGCTATGATCATGCCACTGCACTCCAGCCTGGGTAACAGAGTGAGACCTTGAAAAAAAAGGAAGGAATAAAGGGAGGGAGGAGGGGAGGAGGGAAATAAGGAAGGAAAAGAAGAGAAAAATAACTCCAAGTTTGTTCACAAAGCAAGGTGCAGAATATGAGACAACTAATCAAAATGATTCAGAAGATCTAAAACTAAAAAGATGGGCAAAAGTATACTAGACAAATGGAAACAAACAAAAATAACCCCAGAGGTTGTGATATCAAAAGTAGAATTTAAGCCAAAGCACATTAAATGAGACAGAGGAGGACACATTTTAATGCTACAATTCACCATGCGTATATAACAGTTGTGAATTCTATTCACCAAATAACTCAGCAGCAACTTTTATAAAGCAGATACTATAGAGCATGCAAAAAATTAATAGAAACACACTAATAATAAGACTTCAATATAGCACTGTTAGTACCAAACAGACTCAGTAATCAAAAACAGGAAAAAGAATAAATATAGATCTAAGTAGCATAAGGAATATAAATCTATGTATCCTCAAGCAGATCTTGTAGATATACAGTCATATATCACTTAACGATGAGAACATGTTCCGAGAAATACGTCATTAGGCACTTTCATCGTGGTGCAAACATTGCAGAGTGCACTTAACAAAATCTAGATGGTCTAGCCTACTACACCCCTTGGCTGGATGGTCTAGCTTATTGCTTCTAGGCTACAAACATCTACAGCATGTTACTGTACTGAATACTGTAGGCAATTGCAACACAATGGTGTTTGTGTATCTAAAATAGAAAAGGTGCATGAAAAATATAGTGTAAAAGATAAAAAATGGCTCACCTGTCTAGAGCACTTACACGAATGGAACTCACAGGACTGGAAGTTGCCCTGGGTGAGTCAGTGAGTGAGTGGTGAGTGAATGTGAAGGCCTAGGCATTACTGTACACTACTGTAGACTTTATAAACACTGGACACTTAGGTTACACAAATTTATACAAAAAATAAGGCAATTGTGCTATGATGATGCAACAACTATGACATCACTAGGCAACAGGAATTGTTCAGCTGTTATAATCTTATGGGACCATCATTGTATATTTGGTTTGTCCTTGACTGAAATGTCATTATGCTGTTTATAGGAGATAAGCAAGTTTTGGTTCATGTCTAAATAATATCTCTGACCTTAGTTTTTACTAAAATAAAAGTAATAAAACATTCTTAAAAGTAGAGTTGGCTTTTTATCATTTTATTTATTTCTTTATATATACATATATATATGTATTTTTTTTTTTTTTTTTTTGAGTAGGGGTTCACTCTGTCACCCAAGCTGAAGTGCAGTGGCACGATTATGGCTCATTGCAGCCTCAACCTCCTGGGCTTAGGCATTCTTTCTGCCTCAGCCACCCATGTAACTGGGATTACAGGGGCAGGCCACCTTGCCTGGTGAATTTTTTGATTTTTTTTTTTTTTTTGTAGAGACGAGGTCTCGCTATTTTGCCCAGGCTGTTCTCAAACTCCTGGGCTCAAGCAATCCTTTTACCTTGGTTTCCCTAAGTGCTGGGATTACAGGCATGAGCCACCATGCCCTGTCAGAGTTGGCTTTTTTAAGGAAGCAAATGCTTTATATAAAGTGATAGATGTGTCCCTACATGAGTAAGAATTTGAAAGATTGCCAAGCACTTTGGTTTTCAAACTCATCTCTACCCACAACATCTGGCCTTTCTTCTCTTCTTCCACCTCAGAGGAAGAGACACCCCTTCAGCCCACAGCTTAGCCCTAGTTCCAATGATGTGGGGTCTGAGCATTTGATTCACCGCACTGACACACAATTTACCAAGAGAGAGATTTATTAACCAGGTTCGACTGGCCAGGGCCTCTCACCAGATTTACAAGTCTCTAGGCGAGGGCCCCACACAGCAGCAGGGGCCTTTCTTAAATATGCAAAAGCCCGCCTAATTCACAAGCCCGTTATAATTTAAATTCGAACAACACAAAGCCCGCCAGAAGAGGGGCTTGCCCGCCACAATTCAAACAGAGAAAAGCCCGCTAGAATTTGAAAGGGGCTTATCGCACAACACTCACACACTGCCAGCGGGGGTTACAGAAGCAGAAAAAGTTGGTTAACTTATCTAAAATAGCCACTTGGGGCTTCCAAGTAGGGCGTTCTTTCCAGGATTTCCAAGAATTACTAAGTTTTGGGGAGAGGTCACAGCACACAGTTTCAGCATACTTAATATATGAGGTTATAGTTTCGTTACATTTCACATAATTCATCACACTTAATATATAAGGCTTCACACAGGTTCCACACAATTCATCACCTCTTACACCAACCTCTGGACTCTGCTCCACCACTGCCCACCTCTTTCCTGTGTCAGCCTAGAAAAAGAATACAAACCCTCCCTCCAAACTTGATTCCCCTGTGGCTATGTCACTTGTCCTCTGATCCTCAGAGAATTGTCTCCTCTCATCTCTGCATTCTCTCTGTTGCAAAAGGAATGACTCCCTGTCAACCCTCAGGGCTGTTCTTGCCCTGGTGTCCTGCTGCATGAGACAAGGTTGGCTGTCCCCTCCTTGACTTCATCTCCCCCCTGGCCTCTGTGGAGTCCGTGTCTCCCGCTGCCTCCCACGGCCTCTTTTGCTGTCTTTTCAACTTTCCTTAGTTTATTCATCACCACAGTTTTACCTTCTACCCCACACGTTGCTACACACCCTCACTCCATAACTTAATCAGCTTTATTTCTATTGTTGTTCATTGCTGACTCCCAATGCCATGCTTCTATTTCTGTGCACCTTCTGGACGTTCCCCTCTAGATATCCTAAAAGAGCCTCAAACAGTAGAGTTCATTACCTCCCACAACTGCAATTCCTTTACCTGTGCTATGGAGCAGGGCACAGGGAGCTCTGGGACCCTCTCCAGCAGCCAGGGGGTTTCCATGGGCAAAAAACTCCAGGGACATGGCTTTGGGGCCACCGTCGGTGAGCACAACAGCCATCTCTTCAAGCCCCTCCCTGAGCCTCCCGTGTGTGTGGTTTGGATTTTATCATTGCACGTCTTGAGTAAAGGGATACTCTAAGATGTTTGGTCCTCCTTGCGGAGGTCCAGGGTGGAGACTGGGAGTAGACCCCACTCCAGCTTCTCAATATCATCCGGCATCTGAACTGGAGTAGTGTAGTGACATCCGCTGCTGGGGGATATTCAGACACATGGGCAGTACACCAAGTCCCCTGACTATTCCATTCCTTCCCAGAGACGCCTCCCTTCCACACATACAAATGCTGTAATCAGACTTAAGGAGGCTTGGTGTCTCCATGACATGTCTCTCACCATCGTCTAAACCACAGAATTCTGGATTTACTTCAAGTCTCACAGGTCCTTTCCATCTATCCCAATATTGCCCTCAGATTTTCTAGAGTTAATCTGATCTTATCACTCCCCTTCTTAAACTTCTCTAGAGTTTAAGGGGCTCCCCTTCTGCCCTCTGTCTCCACAAAGTCAAGCCTGGGCACCCAAGATCCCCCTGTCGCCTGACTTGTGTCTAACCTTCAGCCTTAGCCCCCACCATTTGACCATATGGTCTCTGTGCCCCGGCAGTTCTGAACCTTTCTCAGATAGCTGTGTGCTGTCAGCCTAATAAATCCAGCTTGGCCCCTTGAAGTTCTGTTGTGGTTTCCCTTCCCTGAAGGTTTGCCTTCCCTCTTCTTCAAGAGCTGCTCTCTACTTCCTAACTGCTTTGATAGCATCCTTTGCAAACCTCATTTAAGGTCTATAGATCCCAATGTACAGAAGTGGATTGTTTGCTTGTCTGCCTTCTCTTCCTTAAGGAAAGAGGATGTACCTCATTTGACTTTACCCCAAGCAAAATGCCAGGCACAAAAGGGACTCCCAAATAATGTTTATTGAAGAAAAGCAAGCAGGCAACACAAAGAAATTTAGCATGATCCCTTTTATGGCTCAGAACCAAGGTGATGAAAGACAAACCACTTCTCCTACTATTTCAAGAGGCCCAGGCCAGACTGCCTGGGTTCAAATACTAGCTGCACCACTTACTAAACCTTGTTGGAGTTACTTAAATTTTCTGTGCCTCAGTTTCCTTAACTTTAAAAAGGAAATAATAATACCTACCACATAGGATTATTATAAGAATTTAAAAAGGCATTAAAGGACTTGACACAGTGCCTAGGACAGGATAAGCCTTTTATAAACATTTCCTGCCACTGTTATCATTATTACCGATCCCTAACTTGGCACAGGAGGAAGTTTTTCTATTAAAGAAAATAAAAATAATTATTGTCATAAAGTTGAATAAAATACTGAGATGAATCTCTGTCATTCTTTCTGCTGCCTAGTTAAAAATACCCTTTCTGAGTTTGGGTAATTCCTCATCTTATGAGTCTAGATGGAAGACAGAGATTGCTTCTCACTAAAAAGCCAAAACAAAACAAAACAAAACAAAAATGAAAGAAAGAAAGGCATATACAGAGAGACAGTCTGTTCAGGACTCCTTTGCAGCTAAGTTAGGACTTGCAGCATATGATTCAGGCTTGACCAATCAGAATCACCCAACCCAGGTCTAGCAACAGAAGCTGGTGATGCCAAGATGCAGGAGTGGAAGGACTGCAGCACAGTTATGGCCACTTTTCCCAGAGGCTGCAGCAGTGGCAATCCCAGTGCCAGCATCTAGTGCCGGTATTGGCTATGCAAGATCAGCGGCATCCTCAGGGGACCTTTTTGGTAGCCTGACTGTGGTTAAGTCTTTGTCTGCTATCTAGGCCTCCTTGTTTTTCAAACATGCATCTCCATCCTACCCAGAAATGCCTTAAACCACCCAATATCCTTTTCTGCTTTTATCAGCCTGGGTTAGTTTTTCTTGGTGCAATTCCACCTGCCAGACTGGTAGAGGTGATCAGATCAGATAACTTAATAAAATGTAAGTACACTACTTCTACTGTTGTATTGATTTATTGATTTGCAGTGTCCTTTATTTGGCTCCTGCTCAGGGACTGTTTTTCTGGGATGATTTTTGTCTTATTAATGTTGATGTGTTAAAGAGGAATTTTTTTTTCTTGGCATTTAGTCTTTCTCTTCTCCTTTTCCTTCACCTCCCTTTTTTGGGGTGGGAGATTGTGGGTCAGGACAATCAAATGGTAATTGACTGGCATCTGCCTTTAGGGAAAGAAGATCAGGCAACTAAAGGATGTAAGAATAAAGGAAAACAGAGAAAGAAGAATACAATCAGTGCCTAGTGCAAGAGAATATCACAATAGGACTGTGAGCTCATGTAATTTAACTGGTTTATCTTATAGATAAAGTACTTGAAACAAGGAGCGCACAACTAATGGCTAAGCCCCAGCTGACTCCTAATCTAGGGCTTCTGTTTCTATTCATTACAACAAGAAGCAAAAGGCACATGACTGAAAAGCAAACTGAGATCAGGTTAAATTCAGCCCAATTAATTATACTTTTTAGGTTCATGGTTATATAGGATAAGAATTTACATTTTAAAGAGGTTTTTAAAAATAATTTACAAAGCAGTTAAATCCTCTCAACTGCTCTTAGATGAAAGTCAGCACTTTTTTTTCTAAAAAGAGTTATAAGTATTCATGTCTTGATAAATTTTTTAACATCTCTCCTACCTCTGACTTTCCTGTCTCTTTTTCTATTTGTTTTGGTTTTGAAGTTGTAGCTATTAAATGAGTCATTTGGGAAGAAGGCAATATTAATATATCTGAACAAAAGGTTCTGCTGATTGGTGCCATCATAAAAATATATTGGGTCTTGTTACTAACTTCCATTTTACAAATGAGGAAATAGAAACCTAGAGAGATTAAGTGGCTTAACCAAGATTAAATAACCATTAAATGGCAGAGCCTGTGCAAGGTTCATTTTAAGAAATGCATAAATACCTTGAACATTTTGTGAGTATGGCTGGATAAACAAGATATAGTACAGTGAACTCCTAAGTAACCAGACATTTCTATAGCCAGTATATTATATTCTAAACTACTATTATTGAAAATTTTATTTTACTACACTCTATAATTTTATCTTCTGGAAATCAATAAATACTTTCCTATTTATACAAGATTCATGTAACCAGATCTGTTTGGAGATTGACCTTGAAATACATTAGACTGAAAAGTCGTAATTCAGAAGCATGTTTTGCATCATTTGTCTGGAATCTGTAAAGTAAAAATGGAAGTTGTGATTCTCAAATGTCCTCAAATGAACAAAAAATTGACAAAAATAGGGAGCTGACTGCATTGCATTACTGTAAAATCAATTATTTAAAACTTTGATTTAACAAGCTATTTTCCTTTTCAGTCTAATGGTACACAAAGTGAAAACTTTACTCTCTGTATAGTTTCTCCATCTTTTTTGTATAAATTGTGAAAGTGATTTGTGAAAGGAATCTGCGCGAATTGACAAGGAACATAAAAGTGATATTTTTAAAAATGTAATTGTGTGTAACGGGAAATGCCATTCGTGTAGATTCAACTCAAGTGGACCATCAGTACAAGACCTAAATATTAATGAGACCCAAGGTTTTCCACGAAATGTCACTGCTGCTTTCCCCTTAAAAAGTCAGAAAAGTGGGAAGGGCTTTTAAGTGAAAACGAAATGAAGGTGCTGGCATCACAGTTGGGGTGCAGAAGAAATGACAAGATGTAGGCGAGCAGTCTCACAGTCATGTCAACAGGAACCGTCTAACAACTTGAGTGGCTGCCAAGTCTTTTAGCCGTCTGATCGATGTTTCCTCTCTCATCATGGCTCCAGGACACGGCGGCCCCGCCACCTACTCAAGGCCCAAGGAGGCGCCTTTCGGGCTGGCTGGGTCTCGGGGCTCGCCTGGCCACGCCCCTTCCAGCCCTCGGCGCGAGGTCCCGCCCCTTCCACCTCCCACTTCCTGGTAACCACCCTCCTTTGCACCGCCTTCTCGGGACCTGATTGACTGACGTGGTAACCGCCAACGGCCGCGGAGTTTAAACCCGAGTCTTGGCGCTGGGTGGTGGCGTCTCACCGTAAAAGCGGGTAAGTCGGTGGCCTGTGGCATTCCGCGTGGCCGCCTCTTGTCTGGCGGGACCAGTGACTCCTCGAACTGGGCTTCCCGGGGCCGTCCGCCCCGTCGGCGGCCCATCCTCTGCCTTCCGCGCTGGCGGATCCCGGACGCCGCCGCTGCCCCAGCTCCGCGGGGGCGGGGGCGGAGGCCTGTTTTGACCCGAGTCGCCGCCCCCTGTTTCCGCGACTCGAGCGCCCTGCCGGGTGAGGGGGCGAGCCACCCGCTAGGAGGTCGGCGCCTCTGGGGAAGGGATTTGTGCTTTTGTGACTGCTCTGCTCCCTGTTTCTTGAGCAGTTCCTAGGTCGTCGTGAGCGTTGTGTCTCTTGAGTGGAAGTTCGGGACTGCCGGGTGGAAGGAGCCCCCTCCTCGGGAGCTGTTCTTTAGGAGGGGGGCTGGCTGAGGGCCAGGGGGTGTTGGAAGACTGGGCAGAACGCGAGCTGGGTCTTCTTGATGTTCAACTGGGACCAGCAGAAAATAGGGACGATGATGTTTCCGGATGAGGGATCCAATTCAGGAGAATTTGGCGTGGCGCTATTCATATTTAGAGACAGCCGAGGTGTTGACCGGACGAGAGCTGCAGAGTGGAAAAAATAGGTCACACTGAGTGCTGACCACATGCCAGGGCCCAGGCTAGGCACCGCTCATTTAGTATCGCGAGGACCTGCCCTTATTTTCTATAATTTTATAAATCTGGAGATTGAGGCTTAGAGGTGTTAAGATCGCATAGCTATGACATGTTGGAACTGGGACTCCAAGCCAATTCTAGGCACTGTCAACGTCTCAGTACTCTAAGGACCTGATTCTGGCTCCTAAAGTGCCACTTGGTGAGGTCATTGATGTGTGTGGGGGCGTGACAGGGTAGTGTTAAGGAAGACTCCCAGACTTTTGGCATGAGCATTTAAGTAGGTGATTGATAGTGCTGTTTATTAAATTAGAGAACTGTAAACCGGCTTACACCTGCACGTAGATTACTTATGTACCTAATCCTGATTTATACCCCACATCTCTATAATAAAATAAAGTTATATTTTTAAAAAAGAACTAGCTTATCCAGGAGGGCAGTTCAGCTGTGGTTTCCTAATTAGTAAAATGAGATTTTGATATTCATGATTGGATTGGATTTTTTGGGAGATGGACTAGATTTCTTTCTATCTTTCTTTCTTTCTTTTTTGAGTTGGAAGTCTCACTCAGTCGTCCAGGCTGGAGTGCAGTGGCACGCTCACACCCACCCCAGCGTCGACTTGCTGGGCTCCAGAGACCCTTCCGCCTCAGCCTTCCAAGTAGCCAGAACTACAGGTGGGCGCTACTGCACCTGGCTAATTTTTTGATTTACTGTAGAGATGAGGGCTCGCCATGTTGCCCAGGCTGGTCTCGAACCTGCGAGCTCAGACAATCCACTTGCCTCAGCCTACCAAAGCGCTGGGATTACAGGCTGAGCCACCAAGCCTGGCCTAGATTTCTTTGTTAGGATCCCTTTTAATTGAGTGACATGCAACAGTTTGTATGTAGTTTCTGTTATTACTATGATCTGTTGTTTATGGAATAGATAGTGATCTTTGATTTTAAATTTTCTTTTGACAAAACTTTTAGAAGCAGCATTGATTCTTAATGTTGAAAGGTGCCTAGTTCAACCTATTCCCTATTGCAGAAATTTCTTCTAAAACCATCTTTTTGTTTTTTGCTTGACACCTCCTGATACCTGGCTAACACTTTCACAGGTAACCCATCCCATGATTGGGCAATTTTTAGTATTGGAAAATTCTCCCATTCGCCCATAGTCACTTCTTCAGTATTTATCTAGCAGCTGCTATGTGGCAGCCACTGTTCTAGGCAAACAAGCTCTTCTTGAACATACATCATAGTGGGAGAAAACAAATATAAGTTAAATAAGAATTATTTAGTTTTATGTTAGACATTGATAAGTTAATGGAGAAAACTAAAACAGGGGTGGAATGGGGACATGTGTGCAGTTTTACATAGTTTGGACTAGGAAGGCTCACCAAGACTGTGACATTTGAGCAAAGACTGAAGGAAGTGAGTAAGCCCTGTGGTCCTTTGAAGGAAGAGTTGATACAATGGAAAAAAGGAATGCAAAGGCTCTGCACTGGGGCATGTCAAGGTGGCAGTGTGGCTGGATGGAGCTTAGTGAGCAAGAGGAAGAGCAGTGGGAAGGTCAGCAAGGTGCACTGGTAGGGACTGGGGATGGGGAGAAGTGTCAGATGGTGTAGTACTTTCTAGGCCATTGTAAAGGTTGAGAAGGAAAGCCACTGGAGAGGTTTTAACATAGAAGTAACATGAGTTTACTTAAGTGTAGAAGGATCATTTTGGTTGCAAGGTTGAGAATAGTGGGGAAGAAAATGGAAACAGGGACACCATTTAGGTAGCTGTAGCAATGATACACAAGGGAGAGAATGGTAACTCGGAGCAAAGTGGTAGAGTAGAAATAGTGGTAAGTGGCCCATTTGGATGTGTTGTAAAATTTGGGCCAGCATGATTGATGAGAAAGTGGATGTGGGATGTGAAAGAAAGAGAAGTTCTGACCTGAGCAACCAGAAGGCAGTTGTCATTAAGTGAGCTGGGAAGGGCATGTGGAGTAGGTTTGGGGCGGGGAGTTTAGGGCATGTTGAATATGAAATGCATGTCAGACATGCAGTAGGCGTTTGCATGAATGAATCTGGAGTTCAAGGGAGAAGTCTAGATTGAGAATATAAATTTGAGAGTCATTGCCATTTGGATTGAAAAGCCAGGACACTGGCGCGTAGCCCCAGGGAGTGTATGTAGATGTAAAAGAGGTGAGATCCAAGGACTGAAGTCTGGGGCACTCCAGTGCTAAGAGGTTAGAGAGATGAAGAATAACTGGCAAGAGATGGAGAACAAGTGGTCAGTGAGCAGGAGAAACCCTAGAAGAATGTGCTGTTTTGAAAGCCAAGTGAAGAAATGATTTTCAAGAGGAGGGACATTAAATGCTCACAGATCAAGTAAAATGAGGACTGGGCCTTGACCACTGTATTTGGTTTAACAGCATGGTAATTTAGTGTCTCAATGAATAGTTTTTTTGTTTGTTTGTTGTTTTTTTGAGTTAGAGTCTCACTCTGTCGCCCAGACTGGAGTGCAGTGGCCGCTCCCGGCCACTGCAGCCTTGACCTGCTGGGCTCCGGCAATCCTTCTACCACAGCCTTCCAAGTAGCCAGAACTATAGGCATGCACTACCACGCCCGGCTAATTTTTGATTTATTGTAGAGATGAGGTCTCGCCATGTTGCCCAGGCGGGTCTCGAACCCACGGGCTCAGGCAATCCACTCACCTCGGCCTCCCAAAACGCTGGGATTTCAGGCTGAGCTACCAAGCCCAGCCTAATGAATGGTTTTAACAGAGTGATGACAGCAAAAGTTTCATTGTAATGGATCAAGAGAAACTGGTCAATGAATTGGAGCCAGCAGTCATAGACAACTCTGAAGGACTTGTGCTGTAAGGGCAAGCAAAGAAATAGGGTCATAACATTCTGGCATCAAGGGACACTTGTAGTTTTTTCAGTGTTTCATTTTCATGCATTTATACATGCCATTGTGTCTTCCTGGAATACTCTTCCTGATTTTGATGCCTGACAAGTCTTAGTTTTTAAGACTTATTTAATTTATTCAACAAATATTTACTGTGTTCCCACCATTCTCCAGGTACTATTCTTTTAGTGGGGGAGTGAATGTATCAGTGAATAAAACATAAAAATCCATGACCTCCTGGAATGTAAATTTTGGTTGAGGGAGACAGATGATAAGTAAATTCAATAACATGTTAGATATGATTAAGTGCTTTGGAAAAAAAATAAAAGAAGGGTAAATGTGATCAGATCAAGAAGGTGACAGTTGAACAACGACTTAAAGGAGGAGAGTGAATGGGCCATTTATGTATCCGGAGGAAGAGATTTCTTTTTTTGTTTTGAGTAGGAGTCTCACCCTGAGTGTGCAGCGGCACACTCACGACCACCCCAGCGTCGACCTGCTGGGCTCTGGTAATCCTCCTGCTGCAGCCTTCCAAGTAGCCGGAACTACAGGCACGCGCTACCATGCCCAGCTAATTTTTTTTTTTTTGTGGAGATGAGGTCTCGCCAAGTTGCCTGGGCCAGTCTCAAACCCATGGGCTCAGGCAGTCCACTCGCCTCAGCTTCCCAAAGTGCTGGGTTTACAGGCTGAGCCACCGAGCCTGGTCTGGAGGAAGAGATTTCTAAACAAAAGATATTTATTCCAGATGGAGAATAACCAGTGCAAAAGACCTGGGGTTGAAGAATGCCTGGCATATGCCTGGAACAGTGAGTTCCTGGTGGCCTGAGGGGAATGAGCTGGAAGGA
Organism: Tarsius wallacei; assembly: GCA_963574415.1. Lineage (NCBI taxonomy): Eukaryota > Metazoa > Chordata > Mammalia > Primates > Tarsiidae > Tarsius > Tarsius wallacei. Next base: position 8,235 of record CAUYQG010216075.1, on the reverse strand, counting down.
AAGGAGGAGTTCAAATTAGAGAGATGAGAAGAAGAGCAGATGGCAGAGAGACTTCTAGACCATTGGTAGGACTTTGGAAAGAAGTGGGGACAACTGGAGCGTTTTAGATTGTATAGATGAGTACAGTGTAGGGAGAATAGCTATGGAAGTAGGAAGACAAAGTCTTGACAGATTCAAGACATAACAGTACCTTGGCTAGCTTGGTTGCAGTTGGCATATTGAGAAGTGGTCAGATTCTAATGCATCATGAAAGACTGGGAGATGAGAGAGACTTGGCCTGAGCAGCTGGAAGGATGGAGTTGTCTCTAATTGAAATGGGGATGGCCCCTGAGGGAAGCAGGTTTGGGCAGGTTAAATTGGATGCATCTATTTCAGTTATCCCAGTAGAATTGTGGAGTAGACAGTCAGATCTATGAATCCAGGAAAGGTCAGGAAAGAGATCCACACTGAGGACCTCCATTTTGGAGTTCTTGGCATCTAGATGGTATTTTCAGCCATGAGACTGTGTGACATTACCAAAGGAGTGCACATCAAGAGAGGAGATCCAGGGAGAGAGCCTGTTGTAGGTTGAAGAACCTGTAAAAGAGACAGAAGGAACAGGTCATTGGGCAGGGAAAAACCCAGGAGTGTGGTGTTCTGGAAGCTAAGGAAAGGTAGTATTTGAGGAAGAAGGAGAAATTAACCATATTAAATGCTGCTAATAGATCAAGTTAGAAGAGGGCTAAGAATTGACCATTAGATTTAGCAGCATGGAGTGGTTGTTAGAGACCTTGGCAAAAGTAGCTTTGGTAGAGTAGTCAAAGTGAAAGTGCTTGAAGTAGGTTTATGAGAGATCTGGAAACTGAATATAGACCATGCTTTCCAGAAGCTTGACTGTCAAGGTCTGCAGAGAATCTGAATGGTAGACTAGGAAGAAGTAGGAATAAAAGAGGGTTCTTTAAGGTGAGAGGAGGTGCAGTGTGTATGTTGATGACAATGATCCAGTGGAGAAAGAAGAAATGAATGATGAAGAGGAGAGAATTGTTGGAGTAATATATTTGAGAAGGCAGGAAGGCATGGATCTGTCTATGCAGGCAAATGTGGCCACACACAGGAACACCATTATATCCACAGTAGGAGAGGAGCCAGATGTGTGACATACAGGATAGCAGGAAGGAAATGTAATGGGAATCTTGAAAAAGCGCTCTGCAGGTTGCTTTCTTGTTCTCAGAGAATGACATTGAGCCAGGGTGTGAAATTGTCCACTGATGAAGAGGAGTTGGTGGTTGGTAATAGCCATGAAGTGTAAGGGGCCATAGAGTCCAGTGACACTGTATTCAAGGCTGGGGATTTTAAGGGAGGGGAGGATGAATGTCTGCAAGCAGGAAAGTCTCAGCCTCTTGCAGGGCTGCGGAAGAAACCCAGCCCCCATCTGACCAGCACAGGAGACTATCCACAGGGGAGAGGCTGGCTCAAGAAGGTGAGATGTAGATAATACTTTAAACCACTTTTGATCACATTCATACGTTTAGCTTTTATACAAAGAGTTTTGTGAATAATTAACGTACAAAGTATATTAAGGCATGATTGTTACTTTTTAATATGTATTGATCAGTTTTTACCCTTTTTTAAATTAATCAATACCAAGATTTCTTTTGTTTTCTTTCACTTTAGTGATGCAGTGCCCAGTGACAGAAAGTGGCCCGCTTTTTACCTCAGGAATTAAGAGACATGTGAAAGACAAAAGAATTTCAAAGACTGCTAAGTTGAATGTTTCTCTTGCTTCAAAAATCAAAACAAAAATATTAAGTAAGTGCTGTTAGTTTCAAGGACTGCTAAGTTGAATGTTTCCCTTGCTTCAAAAATAACAAGTGCCGTTAATCTTAAAGCAGGTTTATAAGAGACCTTTTACTCTTCCTTGGAGAGTTGATGTATTTGCTACCTTATTTTATCAAAATTACCAAAATGAATGACTGTTTTGTTAGCTGACACTTTTTTTTCTTTGATTCTTCCTATCTCCTTCAACTCCCATTAGTTGGATGTTTTGATGATTTACCCTCAGTGATGACAGCTGAATCTTCAGTGGGGAGGCTGGGGAGGCCTATGACACTATCTTCCACAGTGCAAAGAAAATACCAATGTAACTTTTCTGGAATAGAGCCAAACAGAGTAGCAGATCGTGTTGGCGTGCTGTAGCGGCTGGATGGCAGGGATGTTTTTTAGATTCCCACATTTTCCCTAAGTACTTAAAAAAATTATTAAATTTTATGAAACTTATTTTATATACATTATACTTTTATTCAGTGGAATATGTTATTGAATAATGACATGAATCAGGGAGGCAACAAGTTGTCAGAGTCAGTTCCTGTGACTGATCGATCTCATTATGTAGAACACTGTCTAGGCTCCAGGTCTCTTACGCCTAACTCCATATATACATTCCGTATTCCCCATCTAATCTCTAGGTTTTATTTCTTAATGTCTAAATGCTGGGCTTATATTTTTTTCAAAACTACATCTGCATTGTTATTCTCTTCTTTTCCAGACTTCAATTATAACTTATAAAGGGAAATATAGTTTGTCTAAAACAGTTTTACTAAGGAATATGAAAATGTATTAAGGCATAAGCTCAATATTAACTTATTTAAAAATCTTTTTTACAGACAATTCTTCTATTTTCAAAATCTCTTTAAAGCACAACAACAGGGCATTAGCTCAGGCTCTTAGTAGAGAAAAAGAGAATTCTCGAAGAATTACAACTGAAAAGATGCTTTTGCAAAAAGAAGTGGAGAAACTGAATTTTGAGAACTCATTTCTTCGCCTAAAGCTAAATAACTTGGTATGGAAGCTATATTGTTTTGGATCCTAAATTACAGCTTACATCTTTTAGCTACATTGCTATAGGTACTATAAAAATGTTTTTAAAATCTCCAGTTGTAGAAAATTATTGAAAGTCAGTATGCCATGTAAATCTATGTTAAAGGACTAATTTAGTGGGTAACAAATTAGGTGTTTTAAATCTGCATCTAAATGTGTGTGGTTCACAAACCAGTCTAATACCTTGATCAACATAGGAATGCTTATCATAAGCTATGCTTGGTGCACTAATACATTTTCTAAAGATGTCACAGTTCTTCCAGTGAGCTGAAAGGAAGGGAGCTCCCAAAATGCTCTTATTCTCCTTTAATCGCTGCATTTCAGTGGGTATAAGCCTAATAGGATGAAGATTATAGTTGGTGCTTTTCCTTCCAACATCCGGTTTCCAGGGCGGTGAGAGCCAATGGTGAGCTGGACTGTAACTATAGATGTAAACCCAAAATGAGCAGAACTCAACTTAAAATGGAAAATGACTTACTATACTTGGGGGTTGAATCCCTGTGGCTGACAAACTCTCTTGCCATGTGATATATTATAAGAAGGTGAAGAATGTTTATAGGAAGATTTATAATTGATAGCTCTAAAACACTCAAGTTGTGTGTGTCTGTGTGTGTATGGCTATTTGTACTGTATAAAATAGTACTTTGTTAGCCCAATGTAATTCATATGGATGGTATTTATAAATGCATGGTATTATAATAAACTTCAAGTCATAACTGATTAAAAGGGATCTGTCTTTGTTTTTACATATACAGAATAAGAAGCTTATAGAAACAGAAGCTCTCATGAGCAATAGCTTGATAACTGCAATTGAAATGAGCAGTCTCTCTGAGGTAAGTAGACTCTGTATGTAAATAGTGTCATTTTTTAGATTCCCGAGATAATTGAGATTAGTTAAATAGTATCAAAGGTTATATATTCATATTTCAAATTTTAGCCAAGGAATGGTGAAAATATCAGCATTAGCTGACTGATGGCATATTATCCCTTTGTATAACTGGTTATTGAAACTTTTATACAAACTTAAGTTTTTATTAAAGGTGACAGGATTAGACAGCTCAGTGGAACATATTGGCCACTAAACAGACTCAGAAACCCAAATTGTAGAAAGGTAGCATTTTAAATTAGGAAAGACTTTATTATTTTTTTAAAAAGATGGACACAATTGAAAAACTATTTGGGGAAGAAAGTAGAGGCAGCTCCTACTTTATACCACTTTCTAAAATAAATTCTAGATGGATTTTATTTATTTGTTGAGTTGGAGTCTCACTCTGTCACCCATAGCTGGTCTCGAACCCCTGGACTCAGGCAATCCTTTCACCTTAGCCTCCCAAAGTGCTGGATTACAGGCTAGAGCCACTGAACCCAGCAAGGGTTTTTGTTGTTGTTGTTGTTGTAGTCTCACTCTGTCACCCCCGATGGAGTGCAGTGGCACGCTCATGGCCACCACAGCCTCAACCTTCTGGGTTCAGGCTATCCTTCTGCCTCAGCCTCCCAAGTAGCTGGAACTACAGGTATGTGCCACCACGCCCAGCTAATTTTTTTGATTTATTGTAGAGATGAGGTCTCCTCAAGTTGTCCAGACTTGTCTCTAACCTGTGGGCTCAGCCAATCTTCTCACTCGGTCTCCAAAAGTGCTGGGATTATAGGCATGAGCCACTGCACCTGGCCACTGCACCTAAATTTTAATTTAATAAAGGAAATCTTGTAAAATGAGAAGAAAATACATATGAATTTAATACCTAGCAGTAAAGATAGAAACCATAAAGGAAGCATTTAATGGATTTTCCTCAGAAAAAAATTTTCAGAAAGTTAAAAGTCATAAAAATAAAAGATAAATTGCAAACTTGGAAAACTAAACATATGACAGACAAAAGTATTGATATTATCAATAGCTAAAGAGCTTTTATAATCTAATAGGAGAATGCAATCAGAAAAATCAGGAAAGGAGAAATTAGTGAAATTAACCCATATCTCTAAATAGGAAAAATAGTATTGTGCAGGATAATAAGAAGGCAAAATATACAAACTGAAGAAAGGCCAGTAAAGTCTCCATTTTAGATGAATTTCTGTGTAGATTCTGGGGACAGTTTAGTGCTTCAACCTGTGCCTTTTAAATGGGATTGCCTGGATTTAGATCCAGCTTCCCTGCTTCCTGGTTCTATGACCTTGGACTTAAGCTCTTTGGACCCTAGTTTCTTCATCTGCAAGGAGTGGATAAAATGGTAGTATATCTACAAAGAGTTACTGTAAGAGTTAAATGTGACTAGCACATGTTCTGATAATTTAAAGAATGTAATACTTGTTAGTTATCATTCCTTTTTTATCACACACATATTTTCTTATTTTTTTTTTCCTAAATTTTCTGCAAATCCCTTCTTTTAAAACTCGTTTATAAGATTCTGTATTGGTCAGACTCGGTGGCTCAGCCTGTAATCCCAGCACTTTGGGAGGCCAAGGCAATTGGATTGCCTGAGCCCACAGGTTTGAGACCAGCCTGGGCAACTTGGCTAGATGGCATCTCTACAATAGTAGTTCCGGCAACTTGGAAGACTGAGGTGGAAGGATTGCCAGAGCCCAGTAGAAACACTGGAGTGGCCATGAGCATGCCACTGCACTCCAGCCTGGGCAACGGAGTGAGACTCCAACTCAAAAAAAAAAGATTCTTCATTGAATTTAAATGCATAATCTTTGTGGTAAGAAGGTATGAGCTCTTTCAACCAATGTCGTCATTATTTAGTTTCTTTGTCAGACTTTTATGAAAGCTAGCCAAAGAATAGGTCCTTTGTTGTCTAACTTAATCCACATTTGAATGCAGAAATGCTTTGTGTAAATGTCCCTGTGGAATCATGCTCATAGGAGGTGTGGCTAGCTGCTAGCATTATGAATGTGCTACATTCATACCCAGTGAACGGGTGTGCCTTATGCATATTTAGCAGCCCCTAAGGAGAAGAGGTACTTTTTTCCTGGGGAGGTGGGTGAAGAAAGTTAGGTAGGGGGCTCTGTTTTGCTTGTAGGACAGAATTGAGTTGCTCTGATAAATAACTAAGATGGGAATCTGCAGTGGGGTATGGAGAGTCAGTAGAGGGATTGAGTTGGAGAAGAAGAGGAAGAATCCAGTTTGGCATATGAGGAAGTGGGGGAGAGGGTCATATCACCCAGCCCCCAAGGAACTCTGGAAGACAGATAGCCCTAAACAAATTGCTCAATTGTTTGTTGTAAGTGGATATGATATATAAGGCCCCTTCTGTCTGTTGGTTCTTTATAAGATCTTTAAGTTGACATTGTTCCTAAATGCTTTCTGTGTGCTTCTTTTTGGAGAACGGGGCTGAAGAGGGTTGAGGTAGCAATTGGATTAAGGAAATGTGACCAACAAAGAGCAGATGGATGGAAAAGCTGGAGGGCCAAGACACAGACTAACTTTTGTGCGTCAAGTTTTGTAATTTCTTTTGTTTTAGTTGTTGTTGAGCAGCGAAGGTAATCAGTCATATAGGCACATGGTTCTAACATCAGAGCAATACAGAAAAGTATAGAATGGAGTTGCACCCATGCTTTTGTCCTGCCTGGCAAGTGTGGAAGTCTGGATTCCCCATTTGGCCTTTGTGCTTTTTCAAAAATTGGTTGACCAAATATCTGTGGGCATGTTGCTAGACTCTTTTATTTCATTGATCTTTTTGTCTATCTTTATGTGGATACTACATTCTCTCAATTACTGTAACCCTCTAGCTTTTTTTTTTAATTATTCAAAATTGTTTTAGTTATTCTAAGTATTTGCTTTTCCATATGTGTTTCTATATGAGTCTTAAAACTAGCTTAAAATTTGCCTTATGCCTGTTTCTATTACAGCTTAGCTCTGTAATAGAAAAATATGATTGTATGTTGTCTAATTTTCCAGTCTTTATTAAATAATTAAAACATTTTTTGGCCTCCCAAAGTGCTGGGCTTAAAGATATGAGCCACTTCACCTGGCCTATCTGATGCTTTTTTAAAATAACGATTTGTTGTTGCTGGCAAAAAAAAAAATAGTGTCAAAACATTTAGAAAATATGAATAAGCAAAAATATAAAAGAACATTAATCTCCCAGACTTTGGATTTTAAAAAACCATTTAAAAATATGTATTATAGAATCTAATAATATATCACAAAATACATATGTAGACATGAATGTATTGCATATATTGTATATGTGTGGTCTATGGATATGTATTTGTTCCTATGCATAGAGGAATGATGGGAAGGCTATATACCAAAATATTGCTATTGATTATCTTTGGTTGGCATGATTAAGGAAGAACTGCATTTTAGCCTTATCTTTACATTATTCTCATTAAACTGTTGGAGGCTAATGCAAGAGTTGTTATTTTACTATTGATGTCGTTGTATAATGTGGTACTTTAATAACAAACATGATTCAGTGAGGCTAGAAACTTTGATTTTTTTCCATTTTCTTTGTTCTTTTCAAAAATAGTTCCATCAGAGTTCCTTTCTGTTACCAGGAAGCAAGAAGAAACGAGTTAGTAAACAGTGCAAGTTGATGCGTCTTCCATTTGCAAGGTAAATACTGATTCAGAGTACATAGATTTCATTTTTTTTTATTTTTACAAATTTAGGGAGTACAAGTGAAGTTTTATTACATGGATATATTGTGTATGTAGTGAAGTCCGGGCTTTTAGTGTACCCATTACCTGAATACTGAACATTGTACCCAATAGGTAACTTTTCAACCATCCCCTCCCCCCCACCTATTGGAGGCTCCAATTTCTATTCCCCTCTGTACGCCTGTGTGTTTATTGTTTATCTCCCACTTATAAGTGAGACTATGCAGTATTTGACTTTCTGTTTCTGAGTTATTTCTCTTAGGATAATGGCCTCCAGCTCCATCCATGTTGCTGCAAGACAGGATTTCATTCTTTTTTATGGCTGTGTAGTATTCCATGTGGAGGGGTTCGTATACATACATACCACGTTTTCTTTATCTAGTCATCTGTTGATATATACTTAGGCTGATTTCATGACTTTTCTTTTGTGACTAGTTCTGTTATAAACATATGAGTGCTGGTGTCTTTTAGATGTAATGATTTATTTTCTTTTTCTTTTTTTTTTTGAGTTGGAGTCTCACTCTGTCACCCAGACTGGAGTGCAGTGGCCGCTCCCAGCCACCGCAGCCTCGACCTGCTGGGCTCCGGCGATCCTTCCGCCTCAGCCTTTCAAGTAGCTGGAACTACAGGTGTGCGCTGCCACACCCGGCTAATTTTTTTGATTTATTGTAGAGATGAGGTCTCACCAAGTTGCCCAGGCGGGTCTCGAACCCGCGGGCTCAGGCAATCCACTCACCTCAGCATCCCAAAGCACAGAATTACAGGCTGAGCCACTGAGCC
>CAUYQG010216074.1:0-50051 GCA_963574415.1 Tarsius wallacei | reverse complement strand
CTGCCTCTCCTCTGTGATAGATGCCCCAGTTACTGGGCACCCTCTATACTGGGTGCGTCAGTGATAGACTCTTCTCCGTGAAAAATGTCCTGGTGACTTCTCTGATTGATACCACACTGATTTTACCTCTTTTCTGATAGCTACCCCATTTACTAATCCTTCTCTATTATTGGAGACCCATTGACTGAGACCCTCCTAATCAGTGCCCTAGGTACTGGCCAACATTTGTTATGGGTGCCTCCATGACTAACCTATTTCTGTGATGTGCGCCTCGACTGTGTTTTGCGCCCCAGTGATTGACTATCTTCTGTGTGGTTTTCTCAGTGCCTGACTCTCCATGCTGAGGGTTTTCTCAGTGAGTAGCCAGATTGTGTGATGGGTGCCTGGGTGTAATATGTGCCCCAGTGACTGGCATTTCTCTGTGAGGTGTGACACAGTGAGTGCCCCTCCTCTGTGATCAGTGCCCCAATGACTATCTTCTGTAATGTTTGTCTCAGTGACTAGGTCTCCTGTGGGAGCAGTAGAAGATTGAGTAGTCTTCTTCTGTGATGGGTACCCAATTAACTAGACCTCCTGGGTGATGGGTGCCCCAGTGTACCCATTATGGTCTCCTCCAAAATGTGTGCCATGGAAACTTGTCCTTCTCCATTAGTATGATCATTGACTGGGCCTCCTCTGTGATCATTACCCCCAGTGACCAGTGCTCTTCCCTTAAGATTGCTCCAGTGACTAGCTCTTATCTGTGATTGGTGTCCCGCTTAACGGATGGTTTGAGTCACTTAATGGGTTGTTCACTGAATGGCCTTCCTTTTTATTGGGTGTCTTCATGACTGTCACTTCTGTGTGTTGGCCCTTATCCATACTGGATATTCTAGTGTCTAGCCCTCTTCTGTGATAAATGCTCCAGGGACTCAGTCTACCCTTTGATGGGTGTCACATCACAATGACTAGTTCTCCTCTGTGATGGGTGTCCCAGTGACTTGGCCTCCTATATAATGGGTGTCCAAGAGACAGGCCTTCATCCATTATGGGTGCCCAAGTGACTGGTAGTTCTCTGTGGTTGGTGCCCTAGTGCTCCTTCATAATATTTGCTGCAGTGACTAGCCCTTCCCTGAGATCAGTGTTTTCTTTACTAGACCTCCTCAATAATGGGTAATGAGTGACTAGCCATCCTTTTTAATAGGTGTTCTTGAGATAGGTCTTCATGTGTGATGGGTGCCCCAGTGAATGTCCCTCCTCTGTAATGAGAGTATCAGTGATGATCCCTTCTACATGATTTGTGCCCAAGTGACTAGCCCTCCTCTGTGATGAGTCTCATAGTGACTAGCCATCTTCTGTGATGCATGCCTTTGTGATGACCCCCACTCTGTGATTGGTGCTATAGTGTGTGGTCCTCCTGTGTGATGGGTGCACCAGTGACTATATCTCATCAGTGATGGTTATCCCAGTGACTATCCTTCCTTCATGAGTGGTGTCAGACCACTTCTGTGTTGGGTTATCATTGACTTGTCCTCCTTCAAAATTTATGTCCCAGTGATATGTACTCCTCTCTGATGGTTTCACCAGTGGCTGACCTCTCTTGATGATTATTACCCCAGTGATTGACCCTCCTCTTTTATGGCTGACACTGTGCTGTGCTTCCTTTCTGATTGGTAACCAGTGACTCGTCCTCCTCCTTAATTGATGCTCCAGTGACTAGTCCTCCTCTGTGATGGGTTTCCCACATGCATGGCCTCCTCCATAGTAGATGCCTGCGTGAATGGTTGTCCTCTGTAATGGGAGTCAACGTGACTGGTCCTTCTCCATAATTGGTACCCCAGTGACTGACCCTCCTTAGTGATGAGCGCCTCATTGACAAGTCCTCTTCTGTAATAGGTGTCAACATGCTTAGCCTTCCCCTGTTATTCGTGTCTTTGTGACAGATCCCAATCTGTGATGGGTTCTCTAATGACTAGACCTCCTATGTGATGGGTGTGAGCCCATGACTTACCTTCATCTGTGATGTCTGTCCCATTTTGTAGTACTCATAAAAAATTGAGGTGTGCTAGAACACTTATTTAATGGATGACAAGTGACTAACCGTTCTCCAAAGTGGGAGCCCTAGTGATTTGTCCTTTTCTGTGATACATGCTCCAGTCACTGGCCTTCCTCTGTGATTGGTGTCCCAGTACCTGGGCCTCATCATATTGCTGCCCCAATGACTGGCCTCCTCCATTACAGGTGTCCCAGTGACTCTGTCTACCCTTAGATTGGTATCTAGTGACTGGCCCTCCTCCATAATAGTTGCCCCAGTGATTAGCCCTCCTCTGTGATATTCCACTTACTGGTCCCCCAATATAGTGTGTACCTGAGTGACTAACTGTCTTCTTTTATTAGTTTCCCAGTGACTGGCCCTCCTACATAATGTGTGCCCCATGATTGGGCCTCCCCTTTGATTGATGCCCTAGGTGACTGGTCTTTATGTATGACGGGTGCCCCAGTGACTAGCCCTCCCCTGTAATGGGTGTCACAGTGAATTTGCCTCATCCATAATCAGTGCTTCTATAACTTTGTATCCTCGGTAATTGATGCCTTAAAGACTGAATATCCTCTGTGATGGGTGCTTAGTAGCTAGCCCTCTTCTATGATGGATTTCCTGGTAACTAGGCCACATCCAAGATGGGATCCCCAGAAACTAAACTTCCTCTGTGATGAGTTTCAAGTTTCAGGGTCTCCTTCATAATGGGTGTTCCAGTGACTGGCCTCCTTTGTGATGGGTGTCCCAGTGACTGGACCTCCTCCATGATAGATGTTGCACTGACCTGGCCTCTACAGTGATTGAAACATCAGCGACTGGCCCTTCTCCAAATTGGGTTCCCCAGTGACTAGACTTTCTCTGTGATGGTTGTTCTAGTAACTGGGCTGCCTGCATAATTGGTGTCACAGTTACTAGACTTCATCTGTCATGGGTGAATCATTAACTGGATCTCCTTTGTGATAGGTGTCCCAGTGACTAACTCTCCTCTGATTCAAGCTTCAAGTAATGGCCCTCCTGTATTATAAATGTTCCTGTGTCTGACCTTCCTATGGGAAAAATGCCCCAGTGACTCATCTTCCTCTGTGATGGTTACCACACTCCTACTGTATTTTCTGTGATAACTGTCCCAGTTACTAGCCCTCCTTTGTGATTGGAGTACCATTGACTGTGTCCCACTTAATGGGTTCCCCCATGATTGACTCTCCTATGTGTTGGATACCTCAGTGACTCTTACTTGTCTTTGATGTGTGCAACAGTGACTGTCTCTATTGTGTGTTTGGTGCCCCAGTCACAGATATTCTTCTATGATGGTTGTCCTAGTGACTGTCCCTTCTTTGTAATATGTGCCCCAGTGACTCCCACTCCTCTGTGATGGGTGTCCCAGTGACTAGACCACGTCTGTGATAGGTGGCCCAGTGTCTGACTCTGCTCTGTGATCTGTGCCCATGTGAATGGACCTTATCCATAATGGGCACTCCAGTAACAGATCTTCCTCCTTTAGATGTACCCCAGTGACTGGACCTTGTGTTTGATTCATACCCCAGTTACTGGCGCTCATGATTAAAGATTGTCCCATTCTCCAGCCCTCCTCTGTGATGAATTTCCTATTTATTGGGTCTCTTCAATATTGAGTTCCTCACTGACTACTCCTCCTGTGTGATGGGCATCCCCATACCTGACTCTTCTCTATAATTTGTGCAGCAGTGACTGGACCTCCTCTGCTTTGGGTGCCACAGTGTCAAGCCCACTTCTGTGATGGGTGTCCCAGTGACTCACTCTCCTCTGCCACATGTACCATAAGGACAAACGCTACTCTTTGAAAGGTGCCCTAGTAACTACACCCTCTTTGTGGTGGAATCTCTAGTGATTGGTTCCTTTTGTGATGGAACGCATAGGGAATGGCCTTCATCTGTCATGGTTGTCTACGTTACTTTTTCTCCTCCATAAGTGAATCTCCAATGACTAATTCACTCTCAGGGGTTAGCAGTAATTAGTCCTCCTCCAAAAAGTGTGCCCAGGAGACTCACCCTCCTCTGTGATGGGTAACGCTGTGACTGACCTGACTCTGTGCTCAGTGCCCATGTACTAAGCCTTTTCTATATTGGTGGCAAAGTGAAGACCCTACTCCATTAAGGGTATCCCAGTGACTGTGCCTCCTCTATGATTTGTGCCCAGTGTGATTCTGTCCCTCCTTCCTGATGGTTGCTACAGTGAGTACCCCTCCTCTGTGATGGGTGTACCACCTACTGGTCCTTCTCAATAATGGTTGTCCCATTGACTGTCCCTCAATTGTGTTGGGTGTCCCAGTGACTTGGTCTCCTCAATAATGTGTGCCCCAGTGACTGGTGATTGCCTGTGATTGGAGTCTCAGCGATTTGCCTTTATATGTGCTGGGAGTTCTAGTGACTAGACCTCCTTTGTGACAGAAGTCACAGTGACTGGGCCATCTCTAAAATGAATGCCCCAGTGACTGAGATTCTTCTGTGATTGGTGCCCTAATGTCAAGCCATCCGCTGTGATGCATGCTGCATTGACCTGCGTTCTTCTGTGATGGGTGTCCTTGTAAATGGACCTCCTGCAAAATGAGTGCCACAGTGACAGGTTCAACTCTGCAAAGGGTGTCACAGTGACTTGGCCTCATCCAGTATAGGTACTCAATTGTCTGGGCCTCCACTGGGATTGGTGGTGCCTCAGTGACTGGTCCTCCTCCAAATTGGGAGCCCCCAAGGTTTGTCCTTTACTGTTATGGGTAACCAAGTGTCTACTCTTCCTCTGTGATGTGTTCCACAGTGATTATCTCTCCACTGTGATGGAGGTCACAGTGACTGGCCCTTTTCTGTAATAACCGACACAGTTATTGGCCCTCCTTTGTGATGTGTGCCTTAGTGATGGGCCCTCATCTGTGATGAGGCCCCAGTGACTGGCCTTCTCAGTGATGGCTGACCCAGTACTGGCCCTCAATTGCTTTGAGTGTGACAGTGACTGACTTATCCTGTGATGAGGACCCCAGAGGATGGTCCTCCTTGATAATCAGTGCCCCAGTGACTGTTCCTCTTTGCAATCAGAATCCCAGTGACAGGTCCTCCTCTATAATAGGTTACCTAATGATTAGTTCACCTCTATGATGGGTGTCCCAGTTATTTTCCCTCCTCCAAAATGAGTGGACCAGTGACTTCTGCTCTTTTGTGATGGATACCCTAGTGAATGGCTCTCCTCCAGTGTGCAACAGTGATGGGTGCCCTCATAACTGGTCCTCCAGTGATGGGTGTCTCAGTGAGTAGTCCTCCTTCACAATGGCTGCTCAACTTACCGGTGCTTCTCTGTGATGGGTGCCTCAGTGTTTAGCCCTCTTCTGTGATGTATGCCACAGAGACTTGTTCTTCTTTGTGATGGGTGACTCAGTGAATATCCTACCTCTGTTATTTGTGGCTCAGTTACTGGGCTTTCTCTGTGATGGGTGCTTCAATGACTAACGCTTCTCTATGATGGGTGAACAAGTTACTGGGCCTCCACTGTTATGAGTGCCCCAGTGAATGGCCCTCCTCTCTGATAAATGACCCAGTAAGTGGACATTCTTCTTATGTGTGCCACAGTGACTGACCCTTCTCTGAGATAGGTGCCCAAGTGACTAGTCCTCTCTTGTGGTGTTTGCTGCAGTTGTTGCACCTCCTCCTCATTGGTGTGCTATTGACTTGACCACTTCTGTGATAGGTGCCTCAATGATGAAGCGTCCACTGTGATAAGTACCCAGTGACTAGCCCTTCTCTGAGGAAAACCACACTGACTAAGTCTTCTCTGTGATGGTTCCCTGGTGACTGACTCCCCCACTTTGTGATTGGAGCCCCAGTGACTGAGCCCCTCTTAATATGTGCCCCAGTAACTGGCCTCATCTGTGATTGATGCCTCTATGACTGTCTCAATGACTGTCTCAGTGATGGTCTCTCCTTTATGATAGGCTCCCAGTTATTGGCTTTTCCCTGTGATGGGTGTTCCTGTGACTGGCTTTCCTCTATAATAGGAGTCCCAGTGACTGACCCTTCCCCATGATTTGAGACCCAGTGAATGAGATGTGTTTTACACAGTGACATACCGACTTCTGTGATTGGTGTTCCAATGACTTACTTTCCTCTATGATGCACGACTTGTAACTTACCATGCTCTGACTTGTAACAGTGACTGGCCCTGCTCTGTGATGTTTGTACCCATGACAACCACTCTTCTGTGTTGGTTGTCCTAATGACAGTTCCTCATGTGTGTTGAGTGCCCCTGTGAATAACCAACATTGGTAATGGTTGTTTCTGTGATAGTTCTACTCTAAACTTGGGGCCCTAGTTATTTGCCCCCATCTGTGTTGGGTGACTAGTGAAATTGGTGCCCCAGTGACTCAATCTCCTTTGTGATGAGTATCCTAGTTGACTTACAGGCTTTTTTCTGTGAATTGCCCCCAGTGACTGGGCTTCCTCCATTATAAATGTCACTCCTCTTTGATGGGTACCCCATGTATTGGTCCTCCTCTGTGAAAATTGTCTCAGTGATGGATCATTCTCAGTGATGAGTGCCCCACTGACTAACTTTCCTCGGTAACCACTGTCCCAATTATTGGGTCTCCTACATAATGGGTTCCTCGGTGACTGGCCCTCCCCCATTATGGATGTTCCAGTGGAAGTACCTCTTTTGTTTCGTGCTGCATTGGCTGGTATCCTTCCATAATGGATGCTGTGCTGAGTCCCAGTCAGTGAAAAAACATCACATAGGAAAGTTAGTCACTGGGTCATCATCACAGAGGGTGACTAACCCTCCTCTGTGATAGGTTTACCACTAGCTGGGCCATTTCCCGATTGGCTGCCCAATCTGTTTTTTGTGATAAGAACTTACCAGTTATGGGCACCCCAGTGACATGATCTTTTTGATGGTTGTTCCAGTGACTGGCCCTACTCCATAATGGATGCCTCAGGATTGGCCCTCCTTTGTTACCAGTGACACATTGCCAAACCCTTTTCTGTGTGGGTGTCCCAGTACTAGGTCTTCTATGTGAAGGGCGCCCCATAACTGTCTGTCCTCTTTAATGGGTGGCCAAATGACTGGACCTACATTAAGGGTGCCCAAGTGACAACCCCACCTCCTTGATATGTGTCCTAGTGACTGGGTTTTCTTTGTGATGGACTCCCCAGTGATAGGCAATCTTCTGTTATAGCTGTGCCAGTAGTGGCTCTTCTCTGTAATGGGTGTCCTAGTGACTGAGCATTCTCTGTGATCTGGTCATCAGTGACTGGCTCTATGCTCTGATGGGGTTCTCAGTGAATTTCCATCCTCTGAGTTTCATACCTCATTAAATGACTCTCCTCTTTGATCAGTGTCCCAATGTCTGAACAATTCTCTGTAATCAATTCCCCAGTGACTGGTTATCAACTGTGATGGGTGTCATGTGACTATCACTTCTTTTTGTTGAGTAGTTCAGTGACTAACCTTCCTGTGTGATCAGTCATCCAGTGACTGAGTCTCAACATATTGGGTGTTCTAGTGACTGGCTCTCCTCTATGGTGGGTGCCCCAATGTCTGCCCCCCTTCTGTGATTGATGCCCCAGTGACTGGCTTTCCTTCTAATGGGTGCCCTAATGACTGGTCCCCTTCTCATATAGATGGCTCAGAGAGGGGCCTCTTTTGGGTTGGATACCTAAATGACTAGTTCTTCTCAGTGATTTGTGTCCCACTGACTGTCTCTCTTCTTAATCAGTGTCCTAATGACTTGTCCTCCTCTGATATGGGTGTCTCTGTGACAGACTCAACTCTGTGATGGATTCCTAAGTGATGATCTCTCCTCAGTGATGATGCTCCAAAAACTGATCCTCCTCTAGGATGGACGCCACAGTGACCAGATTTCCTGACCGGTCTGTGCCCATGTGAATAGTTTTCTCCAGTGATAGATGACTCAGAGACCGTCCCTCCTCTGTGATCACTGCCTTAGTGACTAGCCATTCTCCTCATGGGGACTCTAGCAACTGGCATTCCTCTGGGATGGATGCTTAGTGATTGACTTTCCTCTGGAATGGTTGCCTCAGTGACTATCCCTCTTCTTTGATTGGTGCCCCACTGACTGACCTTCCTCAAAATCAGTGACCAGTGAATAGACTTCATCTTAGGTGGATGCCTCAGTCTCTGGCCCTCATAAATATACTTTCCTTCTCATTTTAACATTTCTGTTATGGGTTCCCCAGTGAGACTTTTCACTGAATTTGTGCCTCAGTGACTGGACAACCTCTGTGATTGGTGCTCCACTGACTTATCCTCCTTTTAATTGGTGTCTGAATAACTGGTCCTTCTCTGGGATGGGTGTCTCAGTGAATGATTTTCCTCTTGGATAGGTGCCTCAGTGACTGCCCCACATGTAGAATTGGATGCCTCAGTTACTGGATAGTCTCTGGGATGGGTGCCTCAGTGATTTGCCATTATCTTATTAAGTGTTTCAGTGACTGGTCCTCCTCTAGGTTGGGTTCATCAGTGACTAGTCCAACTCTGTGATGGGTGCCTCAGTGAGGGATCTTCCTCTGGAATGGATGCCTAAATGACTGGTTGTCCTCTGTGATGGTTCCCCAGTGAAATGTCCTCCTCTATGCATGGTAACCCAAAGAGCAGCTCTTTTCTTTGATGAGTGTCCCATTGCCTAGCCTTCCTTTATTATGTGTGCCTCAGCAAGTGTCCTCTGCGTTCTGTTCCTAAGTGGTCCTCCATAGTTTTGAGTAAGAGTCTCACTATGTTCCCCAGACTTGAGTGTAGTAGCACTTTTATGCTACCACATCCTCGGCCTGCTGAGCTCAGGCAATTCTTCTCCCTTTTAACAGGAACTACAGACATAATCATGTCCAGTTAATTTTTCTTGATTTATTGTAGAGATGAGGTCTCACCAAGTTGCTCCAACTAGTCTCAAACTTCTGGGCTCATACACAGTAGAGTATGTTGTAACTAGGAGACTGATCACTGAAGAGGGAACATCATAAAAGCACACATTATGGAGGAGGGCTAGTCACTTGACAACCAATAACCGAGAAGGTCCAGTCACTGTGGTTCCCATAATGGAAGAGGGGTAGTCACAGGAGCACACACATTATGTAGGAAACCTATTAACTGGGACAGCAATCATAGAGGAAAGCTAGTCCATATGGCACCAGGTAAAGAGAAGGTTCAGTCACTGGGGTATTTTTCACATAGGAGGGTCAGTTTTGAGACACCCATCACAGAGGATACTCACTGTGTCTGGCCAACAAATCCTCCATCTTACAGGTGTTCCAGTGACTGGCCCTACTCTATGATAATTTCCCAATGATTTTAACTTCTTTGTGATGTGTGCCCAAGTGACTGCCCAAGTGTCCTCTTGATGCATATCTCAGTGACTTGCACTCCTCTGTGATGGGTGTCCCAGAGACTAGTTCTTAATTGGATGGGTGCCACAGCGACTGACTCTCTTCTGGGTTGGGTGCCTCAGCAACAGATTTTTCTGGGATGTGTGTCTCAGTGACTGGTCCTCCTCAGAAAGGGTTGCCTCAGTGAATGCCTGTCCTCTGAGATGGTAACCCAGTGACTGACTTTCCTATGTGATATTTTTCTTATGGACTGGGACCCTTTATGATGTGTGTCTCATTAACTAGTCTTTTTCTGTGATGGGTGCCCAGTGACTGACCCTTCTCTATAAGTGTTGCCTCATGACTGGAACACCTCTGTGATAGGTTTCCCAGTGACTGACCCTCATCTGCAACTGGTACTCCAGTGACTGTCCTTCTCTTGTGATCAGTGCTCTGCAATTGACCCTTCTTCATATGTGTCTTAGTGAATAGCTCTCCTCTGTGATTGGTGTTCCAGTAACTGGGCTTCCTTCTTAATTTTTGTCCCTGTAACTAATCCTCCTCTGTTAAGGGTGCCCCAGTGATTGGTTCTCCTCAATGATATGTGCTAATGTGCCTGGACCTCCATTCTTATAGGTGCAACAGTGTGAGTCTCCTCTGTGATGGGTGTCTCAGAACTGGTCTTCCTATGTGAAAAATGCCCCAGTGACTGAAGCTTCTCTTCAACTGGTGCCCCATGGATTACCATTCCTCTGTGATTGCTGTCCCAGTTCATTAGTTTTCTACATAATGTGTGATCTTGTGACTAGCCCTCCTCCATTTATGGAAACCACAGTGACTGGGCCTTCTCAGTGATTGGTGGCCAAGTGGCTGGCCCTCCTCCATAACATGTACTCATTTGATGATTCCTCTTCTGTAATCAGTCTCCTAGCAACAGCATACTCCATTAATAATGCCCCAGTGACAAACACTTCTTTGTTATGGGTGTCCCAGTGATAGGCCCTCTCTATAAGGCATGCCTCAGTGACTGGTCCTCCTCTGTGATGGGTTTCCCAATGTCTGCCCCTCTTCTGTGATTGAAGTCCCACTGACTGGCTCTCCTTCTAATGGGTGCCCTAATGACTGGTCCTCTTCTGGTGTGGGTGCCTCAGTGATGGGACATCCTCTGGGTTGGATACCTAAATGACTGGTTCTTCTCAGTGATTTGTGCCCCATTGACTGTCTCTCTTCTTATTCAGTGCCCTAATGACTGGTCCTCCTCTGGTATGGGTGGTGCCTCTGTGACAAACTCAACTGTGTGATGGGTTCCTAAGTGACTATCTCTCCTCAGTGATGGTGCTCCAGAAACTGATCTTCCTCTGGGATGGACTCCCCAGTAACCAATCTTCCTTGCTGGTCTGTGTCCATGTGAATAGATTTCTCCAGTGATGGATTCCTCAGAGACCATCCGTCCTCTGTGATCAGTGCCTCAGTGACTTGCCATTCTCCTCATGGGGGCTCCAGCAATTGGCACTTCTCTGGGATGGCTGCCTTAGTGATTGGCTTCCCTGTGGAGTGACTAGGCCTCCTCTAAAATCTGTGCTTTAGTCACTGAGATTCTTCTGTGATTAGTGCCCCAGTGACAGGAAATCCTCAATAATGGGCCTCTCAGTGTGTTGCCCTCCTCTATGATGGGAGTTTTAGTAACTAGAGCTCCTCCATAATGAGCCTCCCAGTTTCTAGCTGCATCTGTAACAGGTGTCCCAATGACTGTTTCTCTTCTCAAATGGGTACTATAATAACTAACCTTCCTCTTTGTTCGGTTACCCAGTGACTGGTCCTACTCTGTGATGGTTGCATCAGTGACTAGATCTCCTCTGTGATGTGTTTGTCAGTGACTAGCCCTCCTCTATGATAATGTCCCAATGACTTGGACTCCCTGTCAAGGGTGCCGCTATTAATGGGCCTCCTCTGTGATGGGTAGCTGAGTTACTGGACCACTTCTGTGATGGGTGCTTCATTGACTGTTCCTAATCTATGATGTTTGCCTCAGTGAAAGGCTCTCCTCTCTAAATTGTGACCTACTGACTTGTACCCCAGTGGCTGGGCATTTTTTGTGATCATTGTATGGCTGGCATATGACATGGGTGTCTCCTTGACTCCTCTTTGATGAGTGCTTTGAAGACTGGATGTCCATTGTCATTGCTGATCCAATCATGGAATCTACTCTGTTGTGGGTGCTCAATGATTGACACTTCTTTGTAATGGGTGTCTCCATGACTTGTCTTCTTTTGTGAAGGTTGTACTAGTTACTGACAATCTTACTGGGTGCCCCACTGTCTGATCCTCCTCTATGATTGTTATCCCAGTGATTCATCTGTGATTGGGGCCCAAATGACTGGCTTTCTTTCTGTAGGGTGCCTCAGCGACTGTCCTTCTTCTGTATTGGGTGTTTCATTGATTAGCCCTCCTCTGTCATTGGTGCATCAGTAAATTGTTCTCTGTAATCCATGCGTGAGTAACCGGTCCTCATCTGTGATGGGTACCTTAGTGACCGGCCTCCTGTGTGTTGGGAGCCAAGGAACTGGCACTCCTCTCTGATGGGTGACACAGTTACTAACCTCTTTGATGAGTGCCCGTAACTGACTCCCCTGTGATAGGTACTCCAGTGACTGGCTCTCCTCCATCATGGGTATGCCTGTGACTGGCTCATTTTTTTGAGGAGTTCCCCAGTGATTAGACATCTCTTGTGATGGGTGCTCCAGTGAATGGTCCTCTTCTGTAATGGTTGCCCAAGTGACTAGTCCTTTTCTGTAATGAGAGTCTCAGTTACTGGTCCTCATCCTTGAGGGCCCTGGTAACTTGCACAACTCTGTTAGACACGTCCCAGTTACCAGTCCTCCTGCAAAATGGGTGCTACAGTAACATTCCATTCTCTGTGTTGTGTCCTACTGATTGGCCCACTTCTGCGATGGGTGACTCAGTGATTGGCCCTCTTTTAAATTGGTGATCCAGTGACTAGGCCTCCTCTGTGATGGATGCCTCAGGAATTGACCCGCCTCTGTAATAGGCACTTCAGTGTTTGCCTCTCATCTGTGATTAGTTTCTCTATGACTGACATTACTCTTTGATGAGTGCCCCAGTTACTTGCTCACCTCTGTGATAGATGTCCTAGTGACTGACTCTCTTCTGTGATGAATGCCCCATAAATTATCCTTCTTCTGTGATGTGTGTCCAATTGACTGTCCTTCCTCCATTATTTGCATCCTAGTGACTGGTCATCCTCCATAGGGTGCTCTAGTGAGTAACCCTCTTCTGTGAGGTATGCCCCGGTAATTGCCTCTCTGTGAAATCTGCCTCAGTGACTAGTCCTCTTTCATAGCAGGAGTCCAAGTGAGTGGTTCTCCTTTGTAAAGGGCTCCACAATGTCTAGGCCTCCTTTGTAATGAATGCAACAGTGACTGAATCTCCTCTGTATATGGCCGCACACTGAATGACCGTCCTTCATAATGGTGCCAAACATCTGATCCTCTTCCATAATGGGTGACTGCCCCTCCTTTATGATGGATGGCTCAGTGACTTGCTCTCCTCTGCAATGGGTTCACTAGTGACTGATCCTCCTCAGTAAGTGGTGCATAATGACTGGACCTCCTCTGATATGGGTACACTATTGACTGGGTCTTCTCTCTCATGGAGGACTTAATGACTAGCCTAACTCTGTGATGGATGCTCCAATGACTGGGCATCATCAGTGATTGACACCTCAGTGATTAGCCCACCTCTGTGATTGGTGACACAGTGACTAGTTCTGTTCTGTGAGGGATATTCCAGCAAATGGTTCTCTGTGATTGGTGCCCAATTGTCTGGTCTTCCCCCAGTAGGTGCCCTAGTGACTGACTTTACTCTGTGATCAATGCCTCAGTGACAACATCCTCTGTGATGCATGCCCCAGTGACTCGTTCTCCTCGATAATGGATGTCCCAGTGACTTGTCCTCTGTGATGGTTGTCCCAATAACAGGCTCTCCTCTATAATTAGTAATGCCGTGAGTAGCCTTTTATTGTGATGGGTGGTTCAGTGACAAGTCCTCCTTAATAGTGGATGCCCCAATGACTGGCACTACTCTGAGATGTGTGTTCCAGTGACTGGCCCTCCATTGTTAAGGGTATCACAGTGACTGGCCCACTTCTATATAGGTGTCCCAGCGACTAGCTCTCCTCCATAATGGGTGTACTTGTACTGCCCCTGTTTTGAGATGGGTTACTGGGGACTGAGACTTTTCTGTGATATGTGCCCCAATCACAGAAAGCCCTTCTCTTTAACCAGTGTGCATGTGGCTATTCCTAACCTATAAGAGGTTCTCCATTCACTGTATCTCCTCTGTAAGTTGTGTCAAAGTGACTTGAACTCCTCTGTGATGGTTGCTTCACTGACATGGCCTCCTCTATAATGGGTGCCTTAGTGATGGTGCCTCCTGCATAATGGCTGATCCAGTAATTATCCCTCCTCTTTGATTGGTGCCCCCATAGCAAGTCCTTTTCTGTGATAGGTGACCCAGTAATGTGCTCTCCTCAATGATGGATTCCTCAGTAAATGAGACTTCATTATAATTGGTGCATCAGTGGCTAGCCCTCCTCTGTGATGGGTGCCCCAGTAACTGATCATCCTGTTTTAGATGGCTAGTGACTCGTCCTTCTCTGTGATAGGTGCCCAATTGACTACATTTCCTCTGTTACCACAGCCCCAGTGATTGAGCCTCCTAGAAAATTTGTGTCCCAGTGACTAGGCCTCCTTTTTCATGCCTGCCACAGTGACTGGATCTCCTCTAGAATGGGTGCCCCAGTAAGTGGACTTCCTCCATAATCGGTGCACCAGTGACTGTCTCTCTTCTTTAATGGGGGCATCAATGCCAGATCTTCCTCTGTGATGGGTGCATCAGTAACAGACCCTCCACCATAATGGTTGTCCCTGTGACTAACCCTCCTGTGTGAAAGTTATCTCAATGGACTGTTGAGTTCCCCAGTGACTAGATTTCCTCTGTTGTGAGTGCCACCAAATATAGCCCTCCTCTGTGTTGGGTGATTAGTTCTCCTCTGTGAGTGATGTTCCTGTAACTGACCCAACTATGTGATGGGTGTCCCAGTGACTGGTCCTGATGTGTTGTTTGCCCCAGGGGCTGATCCCTCTGTAATAGTGCCACAGTGACTGTACCTTCTCTGTGATGGGTGATCAGTGTATACACCTTCTCTTTAATGAGTGAGCTAGTGACTGATCCTCTTACGTGATGGCTGTCCCATTAATTGGCCTTCCTCTGTGATGGGTGCCCAGGGCATCTCCTCTGTAATGAGTGTGCACTCACTATCCCCCCCTGTGATGTTTGTTCCTTCGTCTAGTGCTCCTTCATAATCTGAACCCCAGTGACTAGCCCTCTTTGTGACTGGTATCCACATAATTTGCCCTCCTGTGTGATGGGTTATCCATTGACTAGCCTTCCATGGTGATGCATGCCCCAATGACTGTGCCTCCTCCATTATTGGTATCCCAGTGACTAGCACTTCTCTGTGATGGATGTCACAGACACAAGAACTCTTCTGTGATGTGTCCCATTGGCTTGCCCTCCTCTGATATGTGTCTTTTTGACTGGCCCCTCTCTGTGTTTGTTGCCTCAGTGACTGAAACACTTCTGTCAAAAATGCCCTAGTAACATATTCTCTTTTCTGATGGGGCCCCAAAGGCTAACTTTCTTCTCTTATCACTGTCTCAGTGCCCGGGACTTCTACATAATGAGTGCCACAGTGATTAGCCCTCCTCCATTATGGAATCCCTAGTGACTGGTCTTAATCGGGAATCAGTGCTCCAGTGACTGGTCTTCCTAAATAATGATTGCCCTAGTAAAGGATGCCCCAAATGCAGGACATTCTACATAATTGTTGTCCCAGCGACAAGCTCTCCTTTGGTGATTTTCCCAGTGACTTGTCCTCTTCAGTGACGGGTGCCCCAGTGACTGTTCCTCCTCTGTTTTTCTTTGTCACAGTGACTGACCCTCATCCATAATGGGGTATATGTGACTGGCCCTCTACTGTAATGTGTGTTAAAATGACTAGTTCTCTTCTGTGATATAAACTTGTGCTCCGCTGTGATTGGTAACCCAGTGACAATGTCTCTTCCTAAATGGTGCTACTATGACTGGCCCTCCTCTGTGATGATACCTTTGTTGCTGGTCATTCTCTGTGATGGCGGTCACCCTCTGTGACAGGTGCCCCAGTGACTAATCCTCATCCGTGTTGGATGCTCTAGTGATTGACTCTCTTTCTTTATGGTTGTCCTAGTGCCTGGCTTTCCTCTGTCATCACAGAGGTACCCACAGAGATGAGGTACAGTCACTACAATATCCATCAGAGATGAGGTACAGTCATTGAGGAAATTATCACAGAGGGTCAATCATTGAATAACTCATCACAGTGAAGGGGAAGTCATTGGGGGACCCATTATAAGTGAACCCATTCACTGGGTCATCCATCACAGAGGAGGTCTAGTAACTTGCGTACCCATAACAGAAGAGGATGGATACCTCTGTTGCTGATCGTCCTCTGTGATGGAGGTCTAGTGACAGGTTCTTTTCTGTGATAGGCCACCTAGTGACTGATTTTTATCTGTATTGGGTGTCCCAGTGACTGGCTCTCCTTCATTATGATTGTCCTAGTGCCCGACATGTTCCACAGTGACTGACATTCTTCTGTGAATGCTGTCCCAGTGACTGGTCCTTCCCTATTATTGGTCCCTTAGTGACTTGACTTCATCCATAATGAATGCCCTAGTGACTGGCCTTCCTCTGTGATGGGTGTCACAGCGACAAGACCTCCTATATGATTGGTGCCCCCAACGACTGGCCATTCTATGAGATGTGTGCCACAGTGACTAACTCTTTTCTGTGATGGGTGTTCTATCAGCTGTGCCTCCTTCAAAATGGGTGCACCAGTGACTAGCCCTACTCTGTGTTGGGTGCCTTAGGTTCTGGAACTCCTCCATAATTGGAGTCCCAATTACCACCCCTCCTCTGTGATTGGTGTTCCTCTGACTGGTACTCTTTTATAATAGGTTTTTCATTGAATGGGTTTCCTCTGTGATTGCTGCCCCAATACTAGCCCTTCTCCAAATTGGGTGGCTCAGCGAACAGCCTTTCTCAGTAATTGGTGTTCCAATAACTGTGCCTCCTCAATAATTGGTGCTCCAATGCTTAGCCCTTCTCTGTGATGTTTGTTTCAGTGATTGCACTCCTCTTTAATGGTCATCCTGTGACTGGCCCTTCTCTGTGAAGGGCTCTCCATTGACTGATTTTCATCTGTGATCAGTGCCCTTGTGATTCACCCACATCCATAATGGTTGCTCTAGTGACTACCCTTCCTCTGTGATGAGTACCCCAGTGTGTGACTCTCCTTTGTAATGGATGCAGTAGTTACTGGCTCTTCTCTAGGATGTTTTTCCCAGTGATGGTTCCTTCTCCATAATAAGTGTATTCCAGTGAATAGATTTCCAGTTATCGGTGTCCCCGTTAGTGCTTTATTGACTAGCTATCCTCCATTATGGATGTCCCAGTGAATTTGAATCCTCAATTATTTGTGCCCCATTATTGACCTTTCTTCATGAATGCTGCTCCAGTGATTGTCCCTTCTTTGTGATGAGTGCGCCAGTGACAAGTCCTCATCTGTGATGTTTCTCTCAGTGACTAATCCTCCTCTGTGTTGTATGCCTTTGTGACTAGTACTCTTCGGTAATGGGTACCACAGTGAATAGCCCTGCTTGTTTTGAGAGACCAAGTAACTTCTCCTCCTCTGCAATGGGTGCCTTGGTAACTGGACTTCCTGTGTATTGGGGGCCTCAGTGACTAGCCCTCATCACTGATAATTGTCCCAGTGACTTGCACTCCTCCAAAATTGGTTCTGTGATTGTCCCTCTGTTTTGATGGATACTCCACCGATTGGCCCTCCTCCATAATGGATTACCCAGTTACCGGCTTTCCTTCCTCTGTGATGGGTGCCTGATTGTCTAGTCTCCCTCTGTGAGGGTTCCCCTAGAGACTGGTTCTGTTTTGTGATGGGTACCTCAGTGAAAACTCGGCCTCTGCTTTAGGAGTCCCTGTGACTGGACTTTCTTTTAATGGTGACACAATGACTAGCACTTATCTGTGATGGCTACCCCAATTATGGAGTTTCCTGTCTGATTGGTGCCCCTAGAGATTGGCCCTCCTCTGTGATCAGTTCCCCAGTGTTTCACCCTCTTTCTAATGGGTACCCTGGTGATTTGCCCTCCTCTGGGATGGGTACTACTGCTATTTGTGCTTCTTAGTGATGAGTGCCACAATGACTGGCTCTCTTCTGTAATGGGTACCCAAGGTACTAGACCTCATCTGTGATGGATGACTCAGTGAATGGGTTCACTTATAATGGGTCCCCCAATGACTTCCCCTTCACTGTGATGAGTTCTTCAATGATTGACCCTCTGTGATAATTTCCCCAATGACTGTACCTTATCTCTGATGGGTATCTCAGTGACAAGCTATCCTCTATGGTAGTACCACACTGACTTTGTCTCCTTTGTGATGACTGACCCAGTTACAGTCCCTCCTCTATGAATGTAACCACAGTGACTGATCCCCTCCTAAAGTGTGCCCAAGTGACTGCCCTTTTCTGTAATGGGTGCTTCAGTAACTTGCTCTGCTGTGTGATGATTGTCCCAGTGAAAGGCTTTCCATTCTGATGCATGCCACTGTGAGTAGCCTTTTTCTGTTATGGCTTTCCCAGTGTCTAGTCCTCCTCAATTATATGTGCCATAATGACTGGCACTCTTCTTTGATGGGTGCCCTAGTGATTGGCCTTCCTCTGTTACTGGTGCCCCTGTGAATGACTAACATCTATAATGGGTATCCTAGTGCCTACCCCACCTCTGTAATGGCTATCTTTGTGTAAGGGGTTCCTCTCTGTTGGGTGTTGCAGTGTATGGCTTTTCTCTTTGTTGATTCCCCCAGTGATGGGGCATCCTTCATTATGGATACTCAGTTACTGAACCTCCTCTGTATTTAAGTCCCCAGTCACTGAACCTCTTCTGTGGTGTGTGTCCCAGTGACTTGACCTACTTCATAAAAGGTGCTCCATTGACTGGAACTTCTGTGTTTGTTACCCTAGTGACTGGCCTTCTGTGATTTGTGCCCCTTGACTACATTTCCCCTGTTATATGTGTCTCAGTGAGTGGCCTTACTCTGTTATGTTTGACCCTGTGACTGCCCTTCCTCTGTGAAAAAATGCCCCCGTGACTTATCCTTCTACTGATCAGTTTCCCAGTAAACAGGTTTTCTCTATTATCGCTGCAAAAATGATGACACTCTCCATAGTTGGTGGACTACTGACTGGTTCCCTTCAGCTGTGAGTATCGCAAGTGACCGTGATGGGTTTCCATTCCTCTTTTGATGGGCAGTTCGGTTGGTTCATGTTCTTGCCGCAGTAAACATACATGTGCAGATAACTTTTTATTGAGTGATTTGAGTTCTTCCTGGACTAATTCCAATACTGGGATTGCCAGGTCATATGGAAGGTCAATTTTTAGATCGTTTAGGAAGAGCCACACTTTTTTTCAGAGGCTGTACTAGTTTACACTCCCACCAGCATTGTAGAAGTGTGACCTTTTCACCATATCCTGTTCAGACATCTGCTGTTCTTGGAGTTAGTGATGATAGCCCTCCTGGCTGGAGTTAGGTGGAATCTCAGTGTAGTTTTAATTTGCATTTCTTTGATGAGTAGTGAGGCTAAGAATTTTTTCTATATCTGTTGGCTGCTCATATATCTTCTTTTGAGAACTGTCTATTTATATATTTCTGCCACTTTGTAATATAGCTGTTTCATTTTTTTCTTTCAGCATATTTGTGTCCCTTGCAGATCCTAAATATTAGGCCTTTGTCAGACATACAGTTGGCAAATATTTTTTCCCATTCTGTGAGCCATCTCTCTGCTCTCTTGGTGGTTTCTTTGGCGTTACAGAAGCTTGTAAGTTTGATGAGATCCCACTTGTTTGAGATCCCACTTATCTCTTATGACATGGGCAATTGGGGTTTTGATCAAGAATTGGTTGCCAGTTCCAATTTCAATACAGGTATCTTCTGCGTTTTCTAAGTTTCTTATAGTTTGATGTTTACATTTATATCTTGGATCATTTAGAGTTGAGTTTTGTGTGCGGTGATAGTTAGGTATCTGGTTTTAATATTCTGCATGTGGTAAGCTTTTCAAGCACTATTTACTGAATAGACTCTCTCTCCCCAGCCTTTTGTGGTGAAGGTGTTGTCCTAGATGAGGTTTTGCTTCTGGAATCTCTATCCTGTTCCGTTGGTCTATTCTCCTGTTCTTGTACCAATAACAGACTGTTTTGGCTATTGTAGCTTTATAATAGAATTAAAATCTGGGAGTGCGATGCCTCCTGTTTTGTTGTTTGTTTAGTTTGCTTGTTTGCTTTTGCTGAGGATTGTACTGGCATTTTGTGGTTGTTTATGGTGTCATATGAATTCCTGTTTTGCAATTTTCAGGTCTGAGAAGAATGCTGCTAGTAATTTAATGGGTATTGCATTTAATCTGTAGATTTCCTTTGGTAGGATGACCATCTTAACAATGTTGATTCTTTCAACCCATGAGTTTGGAGGATTTTTCCAATTGTGTCATCTTTGATTTCTTTGATCAGTGTGTTGTTATTTTCATTGTAAGGGTCTTTCACGTCTCTGATTAGGATGATGTCAAGGTATTTGATTTTTTTCCCTGGCTATTGTGAATGGGTGTCACTTTTACTGAGATGCCTTCATTATGGGTGCCCCATTGATTGGTCCACCATGGTGATGGGTGTCCCAGTGACCAGGCTTCATATGTAATGTGTGACCCAGAGACTAGACCTCCCCTTTGATTGGTGCTGCACTGATTGGCCTTCAGATATGATGGATAACTGGCCCTTCACTGTTACAGGTGACATAGTGACTCACCTTCTCTGTGCCGGGGTACCCAGTGAATTAAACTCCACTCTGATGGATTACTCATTGAGTAGCTCTCCTCTGTGTTAGGTGTGCCAGTGACTGGCTCTCTTTGTGAGGGTTTCCCCTGTGATTAGTCTTCTTCTGTGATGGATACCCTGTGACTGGCCTCCTCCATAATGGGTCCCACATTGAATAACTTTATTCTGTACTTGTTCTAGTAACTGGGCCTCCTCCATATTTGAAGTCACTTTGACTAGCTATCCACTATTATGTGTGCCCCAGTGATTGAATCTTGTCTGTGAATTGTGCCTTAGTGGTTCCATCAATGACTAGTCCATAGTGGTTCCATCAATGACTAGCCCTCCTCTGTGATGTGTGTCACATTTAATGGTCCTCATTCATAATGAGTACCCTAGAGAATTGTCTTAATTTTTTATGTGTGTCCCAGTGAATGAGTCTCCTCCACAATATGTGTTATAGTGACTGTGTCTCCTCTGTGATTGGTGCCCCAGTGACTGGCCTTCATATATAATAGCTATCCATCCTGTTTTATGGGTGTCTCTGTGATTGGTTGAACCCCTTTTGGGGGCTGTAATGACTGTGTCTCTTCTGTTATGGGTGTCCTACTGACTGGCTATTTTCTACAATGGGTGCCCCAGATACTAGACCTCTTCTGAAATGATGTTCTTGTAACATTGTCTCCATCACAATGTCACAATAATTATTTCTCCTCTGTGATGAGTGTCCCAGTTTTTGGGCCTCCTCCATAAATGTCCCTACTGAAGGTGTTTCTGTGATTGTGAATCATTCTTAATAGGTGTTTCATTGACTGGAGATTCTTCATGGCTTGTGCGACAGAAACTACTCTTCCTCCAAATCGAGAATCACAATTAAACCTTTTCATTTTGATGGGTGTCCTAGCAACTGGCTTTCCTCTGTAATGGTTATCACAGTGACTGACTCTCCTCTGTAACAAATGTCCCAATGACTGTGGCTCTATAATTGTTGTCCTAGTGACTAACTCTCCTTTGTAAGGCACGTGCCCATGACCAATCCTTCTCTGAGATGGTTGCAACAATGACTTGCCTCGTTGTATTATGTTTGCTCCAGTGAATGCCCCTCAACTGTGTTGGGTTCCCAGTACCTAGTTCTCCTCTGTTATGTGTTCCCCAGTGACTTGTCCTCTTCTCTGATGGCTGTTTCAGTGACTGGCCCTTCTCTGTGATGGTGCCTCAGTGACAGACCCTCCTCTGTGATCAGTGCCTCATTGACTTGTTCTCTTCTAAGATCTGTGCTCCATTGATTGGCTTTTCTGTGTAATTAGTGCCCCAGTGACTGGACCTCCTCTGTGATGTGTACCCCAGTAACTGGCCCTTTTCTATTCTGTTTGCCCCATTGTCTGGTCCTCCCCTGTGAAAAATGCCCCAGGGACTGCTCCTCCTCTTTGTCAGTGCCCTGGTAACTAACTTTCCTCTGTGATCACTTCCCCAGTGGCTGGGTCTTTTAAATAATGACTGATTCTGTGACTAGTCCTCCTTTGTTTTTAGTGCCACAGGTTTCCTTCCTCCGCGGTGATTTGTCTCATTTGCTGTCCCTCTTCCATAATGGGTGCTCGAGTGATTAGCCCACAATTTTGATGAATGTCCCAGTGACTAGCCATCCTCCAAAATGGGTGCCCAAGTGACTCACCCACCTCTATGATGGGTGCCCCGGTAACTGGCACTTTTTTGTGATGATTGTCTTATGATTGACCCTTCTCTGATGGGTGTCTCAGTGACTTTCCCTGTGTTTGGTTCATCATTAAATTGCCCTACTCTGTGTTCTCTGCTCCAGTGACCAAATCTCCCTTGTAACTGGGTGCCACAGTGACTGACCCTCATCTGTGATGTGTACTCCAGTGACTGGTCTCCTTCTTGATGGGTTCCCCAGGGTCTTGCCCTCTATTATGATGGGTGCCTTAGTAATTAGTCTCTTGTGATTGGTTCCCCAGTGACTAGACCTCCTTGAAAATTGGTAATCTAATGACTATGTCTCTTTTGTGTTAGGTGCCTAAGTTATTGGTTATCCTTTGTGATCAGTCCCAAAGTGATTGACCTGCCTTCTAATAAGTGACCCAGTAACAGGGACTCCTGTTTGAGTTTTGCCTGGAAGACTAGCAATTCACTGTGATGGGTGCTTCAGTGAGAAGGTCTCTCCCTAATGGGTGCCCCAGTTACTGACTTTCCTCTGTGATGGGTGACCCATTGTATAGTCCTCATTCATAATGGATGCCCTAGTTACTAGCTCTCCTAAATGATGGGTGTCCCAGTGTGAGTGCTGTCTTTGATATTTTCCCTGGAGACAAGTCCTTCTTCATAATTAGCACCCTACTGATTTTCCTCCATCTGTGATGGTGTACCAGTGATGGATCCTCCTCTGTGATGGGTGCCCCAGTGACTGGCCTTCTTATCTCTTTGTGCTCCTGGACTGCTTCTTCCTATGATTGGTGCCCCAGTGACTGGTATTCCAACATAATGTTTTATCCGTGACTGGCCCTCCTCTATGAAGTTGTCCCAATGCCGGGCCCTCATCCATAATAAGTGCGCAAGTGAGTAGCCCTCTTCCATTTTGGATGCCCCAACGACTGACTTTCATTTGTTATAGATGCACCAGTAACTGGTTTTCCTTAGCTTTGGATGCCACAGTAAGTAGTCCTTCTTTGTGTGGGGTGTACCAGTGACTTGTCCTCCTCTATGAAGGGAGCCTCTGTGACTGGACTGCTTCTGTGGTGGGCGTCCCAGTAAATGGCTCTCCTTTGTATGGGTGCCCTGTAATTAGTTCCCCACAGTGATGGGTGCTCTAGTGATCAGCCCTCTTCTGTTATGGCTGTCCCGGCGATTGACCCTCTTTTGTAATGGATGCCCATGATGAGCCCTCCAATAGGATGGCTTTCAAAGTTACTGGTTCTCCTCTGGGAAAGGCCACAGTGACTATTCTCCCTTTGTGATAGGTGACACAATGAGTAAACACTGTTATTACTGCCCCAGTGACTGGATCTTCTACATTATGGGTGCCTCAGTGACTAGCCCTCCTCCATTATCATTATGCTAGTGACTGTGCCTCCTAATAGATTTGTGTTCCACTGACTAACCATCCTCCATAATGCGTGTTTTAGTGACCAGCTGTCCTCTGTAATGGGTGTCCCAGTAACTAAACCTCTTCTTTTATAGGTACCCCATTGACAAGTCCTCCTTTTTGATGGGTGTCCCAGTGACTGTCATGCCAATGTGATACTTGTCACAGTGACTGGCACTTCTCCATTATTAGTGTCACAGTACAAGTTATTTTTGTGTTTCTTGGTGATTATCCCTCTTCTGTTAGGAGTGACCCTGTGAATGCCTGCTTCTGTGATTGGTGCCCCAGTGTCTGGCCCTCCTCGGTTATGGTTATTCCAATAATTGGTTTTCACCTCTGATGGGTGACATAATGAGTAGCCATCATTTGTGAAGGGTACCCCATTCCCTGAACCTCCTTTATAATATGTGTCCCAGTTACTGACACTCCTATGTGATGATTGCCCAAGTTACTGGCCATTGTTTATAATGGGTGTCCCAGTGACTGGCCCTTATCTAAAATCAGTACCCCAGTGACTGGCTATCCTTGAAAAAATGGATGTTCTGGTCACTAGCTCTCATTAGTGATGTATGCTTCTGGGTCTGGCTCTCCATTGTGTTGGGCTTCCCAGTGATTTGCTCACCTCTGTAATGGTTGCCCCAGTGATGGAACTCCTCCATAAGTGCTTTTTAAATGAATTTATCCCCCACAACTATGTTTAACCCAGTGCCCGGACCCTTTCTGTGATTGAAACTCTAGTCACTGGCACTCCTCCATAATGGTTATCTCAGTGACGAACCCTATTCTGTGATGTCCATTTCACTTACTGGGCCTTCTCCACAATACATGTCCTACACACTATCCCTTATTAGTGAAGTGTGTCCCTGTGACTGACACTCCTATGTGATGAGTACCACAATGACTGACCCTCTTCTGTAATGGGTGGCCCAATAAATGCTTCTTTATGATTGGTGCCACAGTGACTAGCTCTCCATTGTGTTGTGTGCCCCATTGACAAGACTTCTTCTGTAATGGATGTCCTTGTGACTAGGCATTTTCTTCATCCATGTCTTTGTGACTGGCATGCCTCTGTGATGGTTGCCACATTGACTGACCCTGTTATATGATGGGTGCCCCATTGAGTTCCTCTCCTTTTGTTGGGTGCCCTTGAGACTGGCCCTCCTATGTGATGAATTCCCTGATGACCAGCCCCCATCTGTGATTGTTGTTCCAGTGATTGGTCATTTTCCAAAATTTGTGTCCGAATGTCTATCCCACTTCTGTTATGAGTGAAAAGTTTCTGGCCCTTCTATGAATGGGTGTCCCTGAGACTCACCTTCCTTTTGATTGGACTCCTAGTGACTTGCTTTTCACTGTGATTAGTGTCTCATTTACCTCCATATTGGTGTTTAGGGATTATCATTCCTCTATAATCAGTGCCCCAGGGACTGTACCTCCCTGTAATGGGTGCCCAGTGACTAGTCTTCCTCTGTATTGGTTGTGCAGTGACTAACCCTTCTCTGTGATGGGTGTTCCAGTGACTAGGTCGCCATAATATGTGCCACTGTGTTTCAGACTTTTCTGTGATTGGTGCACCAGTGACTGGCTTTCATATATGTTGCATGCCCCAAGGACTAGCCCTCCTCTGTAATATGTCTCACAGTGACTGTGTCACCTCCCTAATGGGTGCAACAGTGACATTCCTCCTCTGTTATCAGTGCCCCAATAATTGACCATCATCATTGGTGGAAGCTGCAGTCATTAGTTCTCATTTATGATGGGTGTCATA
The DNA here is from genome assembly GCA_963574415.1 of Tarsius wallacei. Lineage (NCBI taxonomy): Eukaryota > Metazoa > Chordata > Mammalia > Primates > Tarsiidae > Tarsius > Tarsius wallacei. The sequence goes on along the minus strand of CAUYQG010216074.1, from coordinate 24,832 downwards.
ATAACTTGACCTCCTACAAAATGGGTACCCGAGATACTAGCCCTCCTCTGTATTGATGTTCTAGTTTCTGGGACTCCTTCATAAGGCTTGCTCAGTTACTGGGTCTCCACTGTGATTGGTGTCCTGTGACTGCTCCTTTCCAAATTAGTTGCCCCAGTGACTATATTTCCTCTATGTTAGGTGTTCCAGTAAATGGACCTCCTCCATAATTGACGCCTAAGTGAATATTACTCCTCTGAGATGAGTCCCCAGAGACTGGCTCTCTTCTGTGATAGATGTCACAGTGACCGCCTCTCCTATGTTATAGATACCCTATTGACTGTGCCTCTCTATAATGGGTGCCCAGTGACTGACCATCTTCTGTGAAAAATAACCCAGTGAATGACCCTTCTTTCTTAGGGGTTTCCCAATGAGAGGCCCTCCTCTGTGATCAGTGCTGTAGTTTCTAGTCCTTCTCCATAATTGATATCCTAGTGACTAGCCCTCTTTGGTGATGGGTTTCCCAGTGTCCGGTTCTCCTCCATAATGATTCCCCAACTAACTGGCCCCCTTCCATTGTGAATGCACCATTGGAAGTAACTCCTCTGTGTTTGATACTCCAGTGAGTGCCGATACTCCATTATTTTTGCCCTATTGACTTGCCCTTTTCTGTGATGGGGGTCCCAATTACTGGGTCTCCTCATTAATAGGTGCCCCAGTGACTAGCCCTCCTTTGTAATGGATGTCACCATTACTGGCCTTCCTTTGTGAGGTATGTCTCAGTGACTCACCCTCCATTGTCGTTGTTGTCACAGTGACTTGATTTCTCCATAATTGGTGAGCCAGTGATGAGTCCTTCTTTATTTGTGTGTCTTTGTGACTTGTCCTCCTCTGATGGGTGCCACAGTGACTGGACTTTCTCTTTGATATCTGCCACAGTGAGTGTACCTCATCTGTGATGGTTGTTCCAGTGACTAGCCCTTCTCCTTAATTATTGACCCAGTAACTTGATCTTCTCTGTGGTGTGTACCAGTGACTGGTCTTTCTCCAGAAATGAGTGCCTTAGTGATACATTCTAAACTCTGATGGGTGCCTGAGAGGTTGGTCTTTCTCTGTGATTGGTTCCCCAGTGACTGGACCCCCTGTATATTGGAGATGCATTAACTGACTCATTTCCATTATGGATGTCCCTGTGACTATGCCTCTTCTGTGATGGTTTCCAAGTGACAGGCTCTCCTTCATAATGGTTGTGCAAATGACAAGCCATCCTCTGTCATAGATGCTCCAGTGACTAGACCTTCTCCATAATGAATGCCACAATGACTGTCTCTCTTCCTTGATGTATGTCCCAATTACTAGTACTTCTCTGTTTTTGGTGAACAAATGACAGGTTCTTCTTTGTGATTAGTGCTCCAGTGACTGGACTTCCACCATAATGTTGTCTCAGTGATTTGTGGACTTCCTTTACAAAGCTACAGTGACTGACCCTCCTCCTTAATTGGTACCCCGGTGCCTGGACCTCCACCATAATGATTGTTCTGTTGACTATCTCTACCCTGTGAAGGTTATCCCGGTGACTGTCCCTTCTTCATAATGAGTGTCCCAGTGACTGGCTTTTCTCTGTTATAGGTGCCAAAGTGACTAGACTTTCTCTGGGATGAATGTCCCAGTGACTACCCTTCTTCTGTGAATAGTGACCCATGCTTGCCTCACCACTGTAATGGGTGTTTCCCTGCTCCTCCTCTGTGATTGGTGACAAGTGACAGGCCCCACTCGGTGATAGTGTCATAGTGACTTGCCTTTTCTGTGATGACTATCCCAGGACTACATCTCCTATGTGATGGGTGCCCTATGACTACACCTTCTCAGTGATTGGTGCTCAAATGACTTGTATTCCTCTGTTATGTGTGCTCTGATGACTGATTCTCCTCTTTGATTGGTACCCCAATGACAAGATTTCCTCTGTGATTGCTGCCTCAGTGACTGGGTCTACTGCATAATGGGTGTCCCAATGATAAGCCTTTTTTTGTGTGGGTGTCTCAGTGATTGGCCCTCCTTGTAATAGGTTGCCCAGGGACTGGTCATCATCTATATTGTTTGTCTCAATGACTGTCCCTTCTCCACATTAAATGTTCCAGTGACAGGACCTCCTCTGTTATGGCTACCCTAGTGACTGTCTGTCCTTTGTGATGAATGCCCCAGTGACTGGCCTCTTCTGTATTGAGTGCATGCATGACTGACTTTCATATCTTAGTGCCACAGTGACTAACTCTGCTCTGTGATGGGTGTCTCTGTGACTCGGTTTCATTCATAAAATGTGTCTCAGTGACTGGGTTTCTCTGTAATTGGTGCCACAGTCATTTATGATGGGTGATCCAGTGACTATCCCTCTACTGCGATGGGTCTCATAGTGAATGAGCCTCCTCCATATGGATGCCTCAATGACTGGATCTCCTCTGTTAATTGTCACCCCAATGACTGAACATTCTCTGTAATATGTACCAGAGAATACCTCTTTTCTGTGATAAGTGTCCTAGTAACAACTCCATAGGTGTTGCCCTAGTGACTGGTCTTTCTATGTGATGGTTGTCCCAGTTACTGTGTTTCCTCCAAAATTGGTGTTCTATTGTCTAGACCTCCTCTTTCATTGGTGCTACAGTGACCGACTCTTTTCTTTGAAGAGTGTCCCATTGACTGGTTCTTCTCTGTGACATATGCCCCAGTGACTGGGCCTCTACCATACTAGGTGTCTCAGTGGAAATCCCTTTTTTGATGGGTGTCTCAGTGACTGGCCCTTTGCAGTGATGTGTGTGTGTCTGGCCCTCCGCTGTGATAGTTGTGTTGGTGACTGCCCTTCTCAATAATGGATGCCCCAGTGACTGGCCCTGCTCTGTGATAGATGCCACAGTGACTAACCTTCCTCTGTGTGATTGTCCCAGTATATATCCCTCCACTGTGAGAGGCATCTCTGTGATGGGTCTGCCACTGTGATGGGTGTCTCATTTACTGATCCCCTCATTTATGGCCACACCAGTGATTTCTTCTCCTCTGTGATTGATGACTCAGCAACTGGCACTCCTCTATAATGGGTGTTCCAATGATTGAGTCTCCTGTCTGATAGGTGCCTCAGTGACATTCCCTCCTTTTTCCTTTTATGATTCGTTAACTGACACTTCTCTGTGAAGATTATTCCACTAAGAGTCTCTCCTCTGTAATCTGTGGTCAAATAACTGTCACTCATCTGTGATGGGTTTCCCATAAAGTTGCCTCCTTTGTGTTTGGTTTATCAATAACTAGTTCTCCACTGTTGTAAGAGTTCTAGTGAATGGTCACCTCTGTGTTTTTGCCCCAGTAACTGGATGTTCTTTGTGATGAGAGCCCCACTGACTTGTTCTTTTCTTTGAGAGGAGTAAAAAGTGACTGAATTTCTTCTGTAATGTGTGCCTCAGTGATTAGAAATCTTCTGTGGTTGTTGCCCCAGTGATTGTCCCTCATCCATAATTTGTGCAACATTAACTGGCAGTAACTGACCCTCCTATGCAATGGGCCTCCTCCATAATGAGTACCTCAGTGTCTAAGTCCACCTCTCCAATGGGTGTCCCAGTGACAGGCCCATACTTCAAAGTGACTGTCTTAGTGGCATGACATCCCCTATGATGGGTGCCCTGGTAACAGTCTTTCCTTGATAATGGGTGCACCAGTGATTGATACCACCCATAATAGTTGTCTCATTTACCCACTCTCCTCTGTAATGGGTGTATCAGTGTCTAGCCCTTCTCTGTGATGGTTGATCAAGTAACTGGGTCTTCTCTGTAATGGGTGCCTCCTTGACTACCCAGGCTCTGTTTGGGGTTCTGCAGTGCCTGAAATCCCTCTGTAATGAATGCACCAGTGATAGACCTCTGTGATGGGCCCCCTCCATTATGAGTGTCCTAGTGAGAGTCTCTCAACTGTAATCAATGACCCAGTTATTGGCCCTTCTTCAAATGGGTGCTCCAGTATCTGAACATCCTCATGGCTAGATGCCTAAATTACAAGCCCTCTTTTGTGATGCATGACTATGTTTCAATTTCTCCTCTCTGATGGGCTCCCAAGTGAATAGTCTTCCTTTGTGTTGGTTATCCCAACAACTGGGCCTCCTCCTAATTAGTGCCCCATGATTAGCCCCCTTCTGTGATTGTTTCTCCTCTGACTGGCACTCATTTCTCCTCTGTACCCCAATGACTGGCCCTTACCTGGAATAGGTACTCCAGTGATTGGCTTCTGTGTTGGGTTTCCCAGTGACTAACTGCCCTCTATGACTAGTACCCCAGTGTCTAACTCTTCTCTGTGTTGTCTTCCCCAATACCTCACTCTCTTCTGTAATGGTCACCTCAGTGACTGGGCCACCTCAATAATGAGTGTTCAGGTGACAAATCTTCCTCCATTAAGTGTGCCACAGTGACAGACCTCCTCTTTGATTGGTACCTCAGTGATTATTCATGATGCTTACCATGTTGAGTAACCCTTATCTGTGATGTGTGTCCTATATACTGGGCCTCTTTCATAATGGATGACACATTGACTTGTCCTATTTTGTTATGGGTACTCCAGTGACTAACTCTCCTCTGTGATAAATGTCACAGTGACTGGAACTCATTCAAAATGCATGCCCCGGTGACTGGTCCTTTTCTATTATGTGTGGTGGACCTCCTCTGTAATTGGTGCCCCAGTGAATGCCATTCATGTATAATGTTTGCCCCATGACTAGCCTTCCTCTTTGTTGTGTGTGTATTCTACTTATATGGCCTTTTCCATAATAGGTGATATGATGACAGTCCTTTATGATGGGTGACAAAATGACTATCCCTCCTGTATGATAGGTATCACAGTGATTGGGCCTCTTTGGAATAGGTGAACAAATGATTGCCCATCTCATGTGTTGAATGCAGCAGTGATTAACCCTCTTCTGGATGAGTTCCCTGGTAAGTGAGCCTCCCTCAAAATGCATGTCCAAGTGAATAGTCCTTTGCTGTGGTGAGTGCCCTAGTGAATATGGTGACATTCATAGCTCAAAGATCACATAGCCACAACAGAGTCTAGTAAGGCAATGTCCCCTGACTTCTCATAAGTGAGTCATTTTAATCATTCCATTTGTTGTTGGAAGTTTCTTAAGGTTATTTGGTTCTTTTCTGTTCAACTGTATTACAAATGTGCAACAAAATGTAGGTATTGATGTCAGGTGATGGATAGTAAACAGATCAGTGGGTTAATCACATGAATGCTGTCATGCTTGTGACATTGGCCTGTGTTATGAAGGTTACAAAGTTCTTATTAGGGCAACTTACGTCTTATGGGTGGTGAAAAATACTTGAAATAGAAAAGATAATTAGTACAAAACAAGCTATGGAGGAGGATTGTAAAAAACTTATTAATAATCTCTGAGAAACTCGTTCTGTCCTTGACTAGTGATTAGAGGGTATATTAAGTGAACTGCTAGATAAACATGAGATTTAGGCAATATTAAAATGACTGCTCATTGGTTATATTTAATCCTTTCACCCAGTGTGAAGGAAAATAAATGATTTATTTCCAGAAAATGGAGTAAGCTTTGTTAACATGACCAAGAGAGAAAAGAGAGGGAGGTTGATAACAGTCACTTCATTGAAGGACAATGAAAGATTTATTGCTCACCTGACCAAAGACTAAACAAAGGAAGGAATGGTAATAGTCACATCATGGGGAAGTTAAACTTACTTAGAAATGAAAAAGCTGAAACCCTCCAGTCAAATAGCAACAAGTACTTATTTTAACCTTATTTGGATCAAAAGCTCTTTAGGCAACATCTGGGAAAAATTGTGACCTCTGCATTACTCAGTCAATAAGGAAGCAGGGGAGGAATTTGCATACTAAGGAATAAAAAGATTGTTGTAATCACCTTGTGTGTGCCTGTCCTTCACTCATCTGATCTTTCAAGACCATCACTAAATTGTCGCTTCTGCTGTAATCTATGTCTCTGTTTTCATCCTTTGAATTTGGATGTGTGAATTCGTTTCTTACACTAGTGTCTAACCCTTTTCTGTGATGTGTGCTTTGTGACTGGCTCTCCATTGTGATGGGTGCCACAGTAATTGACCCTGCTCTGTGATGGGTGCCCCAGTAACCACCTATCTGCGATGGGTGACCTATTGACTGACCCTCGTGTGTAAAGTGTGCCCCATGAGTAGCCATCATCTGTGATGTTTGTCACAATAACGAGTCCTTTTCAAAAATTGGTACCCTAATGATTACCCAGTCTCTGTGATGAGTGACCACTGATTGGTCCTCCTCCAAAATGGGTGCCTCAGTGACCAATTCTCCTCTGTGATGACTCTCAGGTGATTGATCTTTCTCTGTGATCAATGTCTCAGTGACTTAGCCTCCTCACATTGGTGCCGTAGTGATTGAACCTCCTCAATGTAGGTGTCCCAGTTATTGTGGCTCCACCATAATTATTGCTCAGTGACTGACACTCCACCATAATGCTTCCCCAATGACTGTCCATCCTCTATGTTGGATGTCTCATTTTCTGGGTCTCCTGCATATTTGGTGCCCCAGGGACTGGTCCTCTTTTATGATGAATGTACCAGTGATTGTGTCTGTTCCATAATATGTACCCCAGTGACTGGGCCCCTGTTGTAATTGCTGCCCCAGTGATTAGCTTTTATATATGATGGGGACCACAGTGATGTGAACTCTTCTGTGATGGTAATCACAGTGACGGGACATCCTTCATAATGGGTGCTCTATTGACTGGACATTCTTTGTGTATGTTGCCCCAATGTCAGCCCTTCTTCAAATAGGGTGCCCCATTGACAAACCTTCCTCTCTCGTGGGTGTTTAAGTACCTGGGCCTCCTCCAAATTTGATTACTAGCCCTTCTTCTTGTTGGGTGCTGCAGTTCCGGTTGTCCTTTGTAATGTGTGTTCCGGTGACTGGCTCTATTTTTTGATAGATGCCTCACTTACTAGATTTTCTCTATAATGGGTAACTCAGTGACTGGCCCTCCTACTTGATGGGTTCCCCAGTGACTGACCCTATTCAGGGAAAAATACCCCAGTAACTGATGCTACTGTATTCCACATACCAGATTGATTTTTCCTTCTCTGTAATGACTATCCCAGTTACTGGCCTTTAATGTGATGAGGACCAGTGACTGAGTCCATCTTAATTGGTGTCACAGAAACTGGACCTACTCTCTGATGGTTGCCTCATTGTCAGACCCTCCTCTCTGATGTGTGCCACAATGACTGGCTCACCTCTGTGAGATGGTTGACCAAGAGACTGTCACTCCTATCTGATGGGTAACCCAGTGAGTAGCTTTCTTCTGTCATGGGTGGTCCATCGATTGGTCCTGCTCTATAATGTGTCCCAGTAACTGGATATCCTGTGTGATGAGTGATGTAGTGCCTGGCTCTTCTTTATGATGAATGTTCCAGTTACTGTGCTTCACCTCCTCTGTGATTGGTGCCTCAATGACTGTTTCAGTGACTGGCTCACCTCAGTGATAGTTGCCCCAGTGACTGGGCCTCATCTATGATGGGTGCCCCAGCAACATGTCCTCTTCTGTGAAAAATTCCCCAGTGACTGATCCTGCTTTGTAATGGGTACCACATTGATTTCACCTCCAATTTGATGGTTGCTTTACTAACTGGCAACAAATGTTTACCTCATTGACTGAGTCCCTCCTTTTGGGTGCCTCCCTGACTGACTCTTCTCTGTTATGGGTGTGTTAATGACTTTCCCTCATCTGTGATGTATGCCTCATTGAATTTCTTTATTTTGTGATGGGTGTACCAGTGACTGAATCTCTTCTATGACAGGTGCTTCAGTGATTGGCTCGCTTTTGTAAAGTTTGTCTCAGTGATGGCTGTCCTCTATAGTGGATGCACAAGTAAGTAGGCTTTCTCTGTGATGGGTGCCACAGTGATAGGTTCTCCTCCATTATATGTTCCCCAGTGACTGACACTACTCAGTGATGGTTGCACCAGTGACAGACTCTCCTCTGTGATGAGTGACACAGTTACTGTCTCTCTTCTGTGATGGGTTCACAAGTGATTAACCTTCTCCTATGATAGTAGCCTCAGTGACTGGCCCTCCTTCATAATGGAATTTTCATTATCTGGCCCACCTCTGTGATGGAAGTCCCAGTCACTGGGATTGCATCATAATGGGGTCCCCCCTGACTAGCTTACCTCTGTGATAGGTGTCCCAGTGAATGGCCATTCTCAACAATTAGTGCCCCAGTGAAATGCTTTTCTCTGTTTTCTATGCTCTAGTAACTATCCCTCCTTTGTGATGGGATCCCCAGTGATTGACTTTAATTCCTAATGGTTGCTCTAGTTACCAGTCCTCCTCTGTGGAGGGTGTCCCAGTGACTGGCACACCTCTCAGATTAGTGCCCCAGTGATTGGCTCTCATATATAATAGATGCATTAGTGACTGGCCTTCTTTTGTGACTGCAACCCTAGTGTCTGACCTTCTTCTGTGATGTGTTTCCCAGTGAATGGCTCTCCTCTGTGATGGTTGCCCTAGTGACTGAACCGCCAGCATAGTGGGTACGCCAGTGACTGACTCTCCTTTATGATGAGTTGGTCAGTGAGTGGGCCTCCTCTGAAATCTGCTCCCCAGTAATGAGGTCAACTCTATGATTAGTCCCACAGTGATTGGCCTTCATATATGATGGAAGGTCCAATGAATAACCCTCCTCTATTATTGTTGTCACAGTCTCTGGGTCTCCTCTATAATTGGTGCCCCAGTGAGTAGACCTCATTTGTGATGGTTGACTTAATTACTGGGCCTCCTACTAATGGGATCCCCAGTGACTCGAACTCCTCTCTGATGGATGTCTTAGTGAATGGACATCCTCTTAAATATGCCCCATTGCCTGGGCCTCCTGTATAATGGGTGACCCCATGACTGGACCCCATGATTAGGATACCCACTGACTGGACCTCCAATGTGACTAGGACACCCATTGGCTGGGCCTCCAATGTGACTGGTCTTCCTCCAAATTGTGTGCCCCAGTGACTAGCTCTCCTCTGGGATGAGTGTTCTAGAAAATGGACCTCCAGCATAATTGGAGTCCCAAGGACATAATTTTCTCCATGATTGGTGCCCCAGTAGTTGGTTCCCCTGTGTGATGGTTGCACCAGGGAATGGGCCTTATCTGTAATGTGTGTCCCAGTGACAGTTCTTCTCCTGTAAATAATTCTCCAGTGACTGATGGATCACAGATTTTACCTCCTTTGTGATGGATGCCTGACTATTTGACCCTCCTCTGTGTTCAGAGTCCCATTAACAGATCCCCTGCTAATGGTTGCCCAAGTGACTGGCCATCTTCTGTGATGGTTGATATAGAGATTGGCCATCGTCTGTGACCAGTGGATTATTAAGTTGTTCTCATTTGTTATTGGTGCTCCAGGGACTTACTCTCTTCTCTGATGGGTGCCCAAGTAACTAGATATCTTTTGTGATGGTCATCACAGTGATTGGCTCTTCTCTATGAGAAGTATCTATTTCAGTAGAATTATTCTGCTTTGTATACACTAGTCACTTGCCCTTTTCCATAATATGTGACCCAGTGACAGTATTCCAATGTGATGGGTGGCCCATGACAGGTCCTTTTCTGTAATGGGTACCCCAGTGACTGATCTTCTGTGATCAGAGCCTCAGTGGTGTGCTATGAAGGGTGCTCTAATGACTAGTCTTCCTCTGTGATAAGTGTACCAGTGCCTGGGCCTCCTGTATAATGGGTGACCCCATGACTGGACCTTCTCTATGTTTGGTGGCAGTGACTTGCACTTTTCTACAATGAGTGTCCCACTTACTAGGCCTCAACAATTTTGGGTGCTCCAATGAGTAGCCCTCATTTGTGATTGGGGTTACTGTGACAGATCCTCTAGTGTGATGGGTGCCACAGTAACTGGCCATCATCATTAATGGAAGTCACAGAGACTGACACTTCTCCATCATTGGAGCCCCAGTGACAGGATCTCCTTTGTGATTGGTGTCTTATTGACTGCTTCACCTCTGTGATGGCTATCCTAGTGACTGGACATCTTGTTTGATGGGTGTCCCAGTGAGTGGCCCATTTCTGTGATGGGTGTCCCATTGACTGGTCTTCCTTTGTGAGGGTTGGCCCAGTGACTTACCCTTCTCTATTATCAGTGCCAGTGACTAGTCGTTCTCTGTGTGCATCCCAGTAAATAGCTCTTCTATGTTAGGTGTGTTTCTGTGAGACTGCTTTGCCTCTGAGATGGGTATTACAGTTTCAAGTCCCTCTATTTATGAGTGAACAAGTGACTGGTCTCCTCTGTGATGGGTGCCTCAGTAATTGAACCTCCCTGTAATGGGTTCCTCAGTTACTGACCATCTTCAATGAATGTTGTCCCAGTGACTGAACTCCTCTGTGATGGGTTCCCTAGTGATTGATTCTCCTTTGTTTTGCATGCCCCAGTGATTGGCTGTCATCTTTAATGAGTGTCACAGTGACTGGCTTTCTTCTCTGATGGGTGTACCAGTGATTATTCTTCTGTTACAGTTGCCCAGTAACATGCTTTCCTTTATAAGGGGAGGCCTGAGACTGATGCTTTTGTGTGATTGCAGTCCCTGCGACCAGGTCCCCTTCATATCTAGTGCCTCTGTGAGTCGTTCACTTTTGTGATGGGTGGCCCAGTGACTGGATCTCCTCTATAATGAATGCACTGGTTACAGGGTCTCCTTTGTGATGAGTCAATCAGCGTAGAGCTCTCTTCTTTGATGGTTGGCTAACATACTGGTTCTTTGTGATGGGTGACCCAGTTACAGGACCTGCTCTGTGATGGATGCACCAATGAGTGGACCTCATCTGTGATTGGTGCCTAGTGTTTGTCTCTCCTACAAATGGTTGCTCCGGTGTCTGAACCCCCTCTGGTATAGGTTTTTCAGTTACTGACCCCACTCTGATGGCTATCTTAGTGACTAGCCCTTCTCTGTGATGAGAACCACATTGACTTAGCCTCCTCTGTGTTGGTTGCCTAAGTTACTGTCCCTCCTTTGTGATCACAGCCCCATGGCTCAGTCTTCTGATGGGTTCCACAGTGACTGGCCCTCCTCTATGCTGAGTCCCTCACTGACTGACCCTCATCTATGATGGATGCCTCAGTACCTGGCTCTCCTTTGTGATGGGTACTCCACTGAATTTCTCTTCTCTGTGATGTGTGCTCTAGTAACTGGCTCTCCTCTGCGATGGTTGTCCCATGATTGACTCTTGTCTCTGATGGGTGCCCCAGTGAGTTGTCTTCTTCTGTGCTGAGTGTCCCAGTGACTTGCCCTCCTTTTTAATATGTACTACAGTAACTGGCATGCCTCAGTGATGGGTGCACCAGTGAAAGACTCTCCTCTGTAATTTGTGCCCCATTTCTTGTTCTCATCAGTGAAGTGTATACCTGGGATTAACTCCCCTCTCTAATGTTTTTCCCAGTGATGGTGCCTTCTTTATAATGTGTGCCTCAAGACTGCCTTTTCTCTGTTATGGGTGCCACCGTGACTGAGTTTCCTCTGTGATGGGTTCCTCAGTAATTTGTGCTTCTCCATAATGGTTTGCCCAGTGATTATTCCTTCTCTGTGATGGGTCTCACACTTACTGGGCCTCCTCTAATGAGTTTCCCAGTGACTAGCCCTTTTTGTGATGGATGTCTGTATGGCTGACCCTCCTGTGTGATGGGTGCTTTAGTGACTGGCCCTTCTTCAGGATGATGCCCCAGTGAATGAGTTTCCTCTGTGATAGATGCCACAGTAATTAGCTATTTTCTGTGATGGGTGTTCCAATTACTAGCCCTATTTTGTTATGTATTTAGTTGTGACTAGCCCTCCTCTGTGATGGGTGCCAATGTGTCTTGCTCTGCTCTGTGATGTGTGCCCCAGTGACTGGTATTCCTCTTTTATGGGTGCCCCAGAGAGTGGCCTTTCTCTGTGATTGGAGTCCTTCTGACTGATACTCCTTTTAATGGGTGCCCCAGTGACTAGCACTCCTCAGTGATGGTTGCCTCTGAATGGCCTTCCTCTGTGATAGCTGCCTCAGTGACTGGGTCTTCTCTGTGATGAATGACCCAGTGACTTGATCTCCTCTGTGATGGTTGCCTCATTGACTGGCCTTCTGTGATGGGTACCCAGTGATTGGCTATCTTCTGTGAAGTGTGCCTCAATGACTAGTCATCTTCTGTAATGGGTGCCCAGTGATAAGTCTTCCTCTGTGATGAGTACCTGAGTGACTGGTCCTCCTCTGCAATGGGAGTTCCATTGACTGAACCTCCTCCATAATGAATGACACAATGACAAACCCATATCTGTGATGGGTGTTCCAGTGACTGTCCCTCCTCAAAATGTGTGCCCCAGTTACTGGATCTCCTTTGTAATGGAAGCCTCTGTGATTAACCCTCCTCTGTGTTGGGGGACCTAAAGAATGAGAATCCTCTTTGGTGACTGACCCAGTAACTGGACTCCCTCTGTAATTTGTTCCCAAGTGACTAGGCCGCATCAGTTTTTAGTGCCTGAATGAATGTCCAGTTTCTATTATCAATGTCCTACTCACTTACCCTCTTCTAGTGGGTGCTCCAGTGACTGGGTCCCCTTTGTGGTGGGTGGTTCTGTGTTTGGGCCTCCTCTGTGATAGGTGCATCAGTGACTGGATCTCCTCTGTAATGCCTGCACAAGTGACTATCTCTCCTCTGTGATGTGTGTACTAGTGACTGGGCCTTTTTATAATGAGTGCCAAAGTGACTGACCCTTCTCTGTGATGGGAGATTCAGCGATTGCATGTCCTCTGAGATGAGTGTCTCAGTGACAGTGCCTCCTCTGTGATGGTGCCCCATGATTAGCCCTCTTCAGATTGAATACAACAGGGACTGGGTCTTCTTCTTAATAGGTGACCCAGTGGCAGTCTCTCTTCTGTGATAAAATCACCATTTATTGAGCCTCCTTATATTGGGTGCCATGTGACTGTCCCTCATTTGTGATGGGTGCCACAGTGACTGACTCTTATCATATGTTTCCTGGTTACTAATTTTCCTGTGTTATGGGTGCCCCAGTGAGTGTATCTCCTGTATGATGTATTCCCCAGTGTTTGGCTTACATCTATGATGGTTGTCACAGTGAGTGACAGGCATTCATCTCTGATGAGAGCACTAGTGAGTAGTCTTCTTCATTGATAGGTGCCACAGTGATGGGTACTCCTCTATAATATGTGCCCCAGTGACTGGCAGTCCTCTGTGTTGGGTGCCCCAGTAAGTGGTATTTCTCTGATAGGTAACCCAGTGAGTGGTTCTTTTCTTGTTCAGTACCCACGTACAAGGCTGTCATCTTTAATGAACATCCTAGTGACTAGCCTGCCATTCTGATGTGTTTCCTAGTAACAGGCTTTCCTCAGTGATGGTTGCCCCTATGACTGGGCTTCCTCTATAATGGGTGCCATAGTGACGGACCCTCTTCTGTGTTGGGGGGCCCCAATGACTGGTAATCCTCTTTCATGTTTTTGCTCCATTGACATGTCTTTCTGTTATCAGTGCCCCAGTGACTGCACCTGCTCCCTAATGGATGCCTCATAGACTGGCCCTCCTCCATATGATGCCACAGTGACTGGTCCTTTTTTATGATGGTGCCCCAGTGATTAGCCCTTCTCCATAATGTTTGTCCCAGTGACTAACATTCTCTATGTTTTGTGTCATACTTACTGGGTCTCCACCATAATGGGTGCTGCAGCTATTGGAACGTTTTTATCATGGTGTCCCAGGGACTGTCCTTCATCATGTCTGCCCCAGTGATTTGGTGGCCTGATGACTGGTCTTCATATATGATGGGAGTCAGAGTGAGTAACACTTCTCTGTGATGAGTGTTCCTGTTACTGTGCCTCCTCTGTGATGGGTGCCCTAATTACTAGGCCTCTTCTGTGATTGAGGTTCCAGTGACTGGCTCATCTCCATGATAGGTGGATCCATGACTGGCCCTCCTCTGTGTTGGGTGCCTTCTTGACTTGTCCTCCTCTGTGATTGGTGCCCCAGTGACTGGTGTTTGTTGGTAATTGGTGCCCCAGTTACTGGACCTCCTCTGTGTTGGGTACCCAGTGACTGCATCTCTACTGTGATGGGAGTCTGAGTGACCAGCCTCTTCTTTTATGAATATCACTGTGACTGACTTTCCTCTGTGGTGGGTACACCAGTGACTGATTCTCCTTTGTGATGAGTGTCTCAGTGACTATCTCTTTTCTTTGAGGGCTCTCCATTGATTAAGCTTCTTCTGTGATAGATTTCCCAGTGACTGGTACTCTTACATAATGAGTGCCCATGTGACAAATTCTGAGCAATAGCAGTCCCAGTGATTAGTCCTCTTCCTTACTCTGTGCCTCAGAAAAAAACCCACCTCTTTGAAGGGTGTCCCAGTGACTAGCCCTTCTCCAAAATGTGTGTCCCAGTTTCTCTTCCTCCTCTGTGATGGGTGTTCTAGAGCCTGGCCTGCCTCTGTGAGGGATGCCTCAGTTAACAGCCCTTTTTCTAGTTGGTGACCCCATAACTGGGTCTCATCTGTGATGGATCTCATCTTTATGACCGCAACAGTGACTGGCTAGCTTCTGTGATGACTGCCCCAAGGATTATTTTTCTGTGATTGGTACCCAATTTATTGTTCCTCCTCTGTGACTTATGTTCCTGTGATAATCCTCCTCCATAATGGGTGCTACATTGACTAGCACTCTTCTGTGATGGGTGTCCTAATGATTAACCCTACTTTGTGATTGCTGCCCCAGTGAGTGATCTTCCTCCACAATGGAAAAAAAACAGTGACTGACTTTCCTCTCTGATGTGTACTTCAGTTACTAGCCCTACTCTGTTTTGGGTGACCCAGTGAATGGCTCTCCTTCATAACGGAAACCCCAGTGACTGGCTCTGATCAGTGATGTATGCAAGCCCTGGTGACTGGTCCCCCTCCATTAAGGGAGCACCAGTAATTGGGTATCCTCTGTGATGTGTGTTTCAGTGGCTAGTCCTACTCTGTGATAGATGCCTCAGTGACTAGCTTTTCTCTGTGATAGGATCCCCAGTGTCAGTCACATTTTAAGGAGTGCCTCAATGACTGGACCTCCTGTATATTCTGTTCCCCACTGCTTAGACTTCCCTCTTAACGGGTGCCCCAGTGACTCAACTTCTTTATAATGGTTGCCCCAATGACTTGCTTCTGTGATGGGTGTACCAATGACGGGTCATTCTCTGTGATGGGTGCCCAGTAACTGGCCCTCCTCTGAGATGGGTGCCCAACTGACTGGACCTCCTCTGTCATAAATGTGTCAGTGATTAGACCTTTTCTGTGATGCATAATCCAGTGACTGGTCCACTTCTGTAATGGGTACACTAGTGACTATCTCGCCTCTTCGATGGGTGCTGCAGTGACTTGGTCTGCTCTGTAAGATGTATCCCAGTGACTGGTTTTCCTATGGGATTTGTGCCCCATTGACTAACACTTTCCCTAATGGGTGACCCAGTGACTGACCCTCTTCAGTGATAGATCCCTCATTGACTGGACCTCCCCTTTGATGGGTTCCTCAGTGACTCTATCTCCTCAGTGATAGTGGCTCCATTGACTGGTTGTCTTCTGTGTTGGTCATTCTAGTTACTAGTTCTTTCTATGATGAGCAACAGAGGGACAAGTCTTTTTATGATGAGTGAACCAGTGACAGGAACCCCTCTATAATGGGTACCCCAATGACTGGCAGTCCTGTTTTGGGTGCCCCCGTGATTGTGCTTTCTCTGTGTTGGTGTCACAGTGACTGTTTTTCTTCTGTAATGGGTGTCCCGGTTACAAGCTCACCTCCATAATGGGTTTTTTTAGTAAGAGTTTCTCCTCTGCAATTGGTGACCCAGTGACTGGCCTTGCTTTGTGATGGCTGATGTGGGAACTGAGACTGCTCTATAATTTTTGTACCAGTGACTGACTCTTCAGTAATGAGTGCCCCAGTGACCATCTCTCTGCTGTGATTGATGCCTCACTGACTGGACCTCATCTGTGATGAGTGTTTCAAAGACTGCCTCTTCTATAATGGATGTCTTAATGACTGCCTGTCCTTTGTGATTAGTGACACAGTCACTGGCTCTCCTTTGTGATGAGTACCACAGTTATTTGCCCTCCTCCATAATTGATGTCCCAGTGACTGATCTTCAACTGTGATGCATGTCTAGTGAGTGGCACTCCTCCATAATGGTTTTCCCACTGACTGAGCCTCGTCTATATTTGGTGCCATAGTAACTGGACCTCTTCTGTGATTAGATCCCCAGTGTCTGGCTCTCCTCTATAAGCAGTCCTCAGTGATTGGTCTTTATCTGTGATGGATATCTCAGTGATTGGTCTCCTCTGTGTTAGGTAACCAGTGATTGGTCCTCCACTGTGATAGGTGTCCCACTGATGTGTCTCCTCTTTGATATATGTTCCAATAACTAGGCCACCTCTGTGAGAGGTAGCCCAGTGGCTGGCCCTTCTCCAAAATGGGTACCCCGTGTAACTATCCTTTTTCTTTTATGGGTGCCCTAGTGACTGGCTTGCTTTTGTGAAGGGTGTATCAAGGATTGGCTGACTTTTGTGATGAGTTTCTCAGTGACTGACTCTTCTCTGTGATGGTTGCCCCAGTTACTGGCTCCTTCTTTGAGGATTACCCCAGTGAATAGCTCACCTCTGTCATGGATGTCCCAGTGACTGGCTCTCTTCTGTGATGATTGAACCAGGAATTAACTTTCTTCTGCGATGAATGTCCAATTGACTTTCCCTCCTCTATAATTTGCACCTACTTGCAAGGCCTTCTCTGTAATGGATGCTCCAGTGATTAGCCTTCTTTTATGTTTGGTGCTTTAGTGACTGGACCTATTCTGTGATTGCTGCCCCAGTCACTTACCCTCTTCCATTATGCGAACCCCAGTAACTTGCTTTCCTCTACCGCAGTGACTAGATGTGTTCTGTGATGGGTGCCCCAATGACTGATCCTCCGCTGTGATGACTGTCTCCATGACTGGCCTTCCTTTATCAGGGGAGCCTCAGTGAATGTTTCTTCTCTGTGATGGTTTATTCAGTGGTTAGTTCTTCTCAGTGATGAGTGATTCATTTACTTCCTCTACTCTATGATAGACCCCTCAGTGTCTAGGTCTTCTCTATACTGGGTACTTCAGTGACTGGATCTCATATGTATTCAGTTTCCCACTGACTGGCACTACTTCATAATGGGTGCCACAGTGTCTGTCTTCCTTCATAATAGGAGTCCCAGTGACTGCCTGTCCTCTGTGATTGGTGCATCAGTGATTGACTCTTCTCTGTGAGGGGTACACCAGTGATTGGCCCTCCTCTATAATGGGAGATTTTTGACTGACCCTCTTGTGAGGTGAATGCACCATTAACTGGGACTCCTTGGTCATGACGCCTCAGTGACTAGTCTTCCTCTGTGATGGGTGCCCCAGTAAATACTCCATTCTCTGATGGGTGCCAAAGTGACTAGGTCTTCTCTGTGAGGGATGCCCCAGGGACTGGCCCTCTTATGTTATTGGGATCCCATTGACTGACCCTCTCCCTGATGGGTGCTCCAGTTACTGGTCCTTCTCTGTGATGGATGCCCCAGTGATTGGCTCTCTTCTGTGATGGGTGTCTCATTGACTGGCTCTCCCAGTGATGGATTCCCCAGTGAATGTTAAGCCTCTATAATATGTGCCCCAGAGACCTACACCTTTCTGTGATGGATAGCCCAGTGACTAGCTTTACTCTGTGATTACTGCATCAGCTACTTGGTCTCCTACAAAATGGGTACCCCAGTAAATAGACTTTCTCTCTCATGGGCGTCCCAGTGGTGAAGGGCCTTCTTCTGTGATGATTGCCCCAGTGAGTGTCCCTCTCTGGATTAATGTGAGGTGTAGCCACTAATGCACCCATTGCAGATGAGGGCCTGTCCAAGTGATGAGCCCTCTTCCATCATGGGTACCCTAGTAATTAACCTCCTTTGTATGGGTGTTCCACTGAATGGCCCACCTCTGTGATGGGTGCCCCAGTGACATATTATCTTCTCTGATGTGTTACACAGTGACTAACCTTCCTCAGTAGTGGCTGACCCAGTCAATAACCTTTCTTTATGATTGCTACCCTTGTAATTGGTCTACATCTGTTAAGAGGGCACAAGTGATTGGTTCTCCTTGTAATGGGTGACCCATTGACTGACCTTTCTCTTGGATGAGTGCCCCAATGACTAGTCCTCCTATGTGATGCATGGCCCAACAACTGGTCATCTTCTCTGATGGCTGTCCCAGTGACAGGCCCTCATCTGTAATGGGTACATTAGTGACTAGCCCTCCTCTCTGATGGTTGCCATAGTGACTCGCCATTGTCTATGATTCATGTCCAAGTGCCTAGAACTCCTACGTAATCAGTGTCCCAGTCAATAGCACTAGTTTGTGATGGGTATGCCAGAAACTAGCTCGACTCTGTGATGTATGCACCAGTGACATGTCATTCTCTCTGATGGGTTTCTCCTTTACTGGTCCTCCTCCATAATGGGTTACCTATGACTGGTCTTTCTCTGAATGACACAATGAAAAGTCCTCATATGTGATGGGTGTCCTAGGGACTGGGCCTCCTCCGTGGTGTGCACCATTGTGACTTGCCCTCTTCTGTGATAGGTGCCAAAGTGATTGACCCTGCTGTACCCTGGTGATAATTCCTCCTTTGTTATGGGTGTCCCAGTTTTCGGTTCTCTACTTTGATGAGTGCCCCAGTGACTGACTTTCTTCTGAAAGTCTGAAGGCTGATTCAATGATAGGCTCTTCTCTGTGTTGTATGTCCCAGTGACTAGGTCTGATCTGTGAGGTTTGCCCAGCAACCCATCTCCTTTTGTAACGGTTGCCCCAGTGACTGGACCTTCTCTTTGATAATTCCCTCAGTGACTGAGTCTCCCCTGGGATCAGTGCTCTAGTGAGTGTCCCTTCTCTGTGGTGTGTGTCCAAGTGACAAGCCCTCATTGTTATCAGTGCTGCATTGACTTGCCCTTTTCCAAAGGGGGCCCAAGTGACTTGCCCACCTCTGTGATAGATGTCTCAGTAACTGGACCACTTCCATATTGAGTAACCCGTGAATCGCCTTCCTTAGTGACAGATGCCCCAGTTACTAGTTGTCATCTGTGATGGTTGTCGCATTAACCGACTTTCTATGCCAAGTGACACAGTGACTTGCCTTTTTCTGTGATGAGTATCTCAGTGACAGGTTCTCCTCTATAACGAGTGTCTTGATGACCAGCACTCCTGCACTTTTCCAAAATGATTGCCCCAATAACTTGCCCTCCTCTGCAATCTGTTCCCCATTAACTAGACCTGCTTCGTGAGGGTGGCTCAGGGACTAAAACTGTGATTTGTGTGCCAGTGACTGGCTCTCCACTGTGATGGATGTCCCAGTGATTAGCCCTCATTTGCGTTGAGTGCCTCACTGACTGGGCCTTCTCCAGGCTCTATGCCTCAGTGACTGTCTCTCCTCCATAATGGGTGACCCAGTAAGTAGTCCCACTCTGATCAGTGTTCCAATAACTGGTCCTTTTCTGTGATGGGTGACCCACTAACTTCTGTATTCAGTGACGGATTCCACTGAGAAGGGGACTTATTTATAATAGTTGCCACAGTGAATTGCCCTCCTCTCTGATGGATAGCCAAGTGACTGACCATACTCTGTGATAGTCAGTAACTGATCCTTCTCTGAGATGACAGTTCCAGTGATTGGCTTTCCTCTGTGATTTCTGCACCAGTGACTAGGTCTCCTACAATATGGGTGTCCCAGAGAATATTCCTTCTCTATAATTGTTGCTCCATTGACAAGCCCTAACTTTGTGTTGAATGTCCCAGTGACTGGCCCACCTCTGTGATGGATACCCAAGTTACTAAACCTCCTCCATAATGGAGCCACAGTGACTGGTGTTCTTCCTTGATGCCACAATGACAAGTCATCAATGTGATAGGTGACCTAGTGGCTAAACCTCTCTGTGATGCATGCCTTTGTGATTGGCCCTCTTCTCTAATGGATGCCACAGTGACTGACACTGTTATGTGACCTGTGTCCCATTGAGAGCCCTTATCTGAGAAGTGTGCCAGTGACTGGCCCTCCTCTGTGATGGGTGACCAAATTACAAGTCATACTCTGAGATGGGTGCCTAATTGACTGTGTCTTTTCTATGTTTAATGTCACATTTATTGATCCTCCTCTGTGATCACTAATTCAGTGACTGGATCTTTGTTTTAGGAGTTCCAGTGACTGTTCCTCATTTGGAATTGGTAGCCCAAAGACAGCCCCTTCTATATGATCACTGCCCCATGTTTGGGCCTTCTTCTAATGGGTACCACAGTACCCTCTGTGATGAGTGCCTCGTTGACTGTCCCTAATCTGTGATAAATGTGTTACAGACTTTGTCTACTCTTTGTTGGCTGGTCAGGTGACTAGCTCTCCTCTGTGATGGTTGTTACAGTCACTGGTTCTCCAGAATAATGGAGGCCCCAGTATTAGGGCCTCCACTATGATTAATACCAAAATGACTGGCCCTCCTCTGTTATTGGAGCCACAGTGAACAACACTCTTCTCTGATGTGTATCCTAGTAATTGGGTCTCCTCAATAATGGATGCCTTAGTGACTGGCCTCTTGTTTCATAGTCATCCCAGTGACTGGGCCTCCTCTGAGATGGATGTCTCAGTGACTAGCCTCTTCTCTGATGTATGCCCCAGTTTCTTGCTCGTGTCTGTGATGAGTTCCCTAGTTACCAGCCCTTGTCTCTGATAGGTGCCCAAGTGTCTGACTCTCTTCTGTGATGAGTTCCCTAGTTACTAGCTATAACCTCTGATAGTTGTCCCAATGACAGGTCTTCCTCTGTGATCAGTGCTGCAGTGACTGAATCTTCTCTTATTGGTGACTGGGCCTTCTCTGTGATGGATCCCTCAGTGACTGGTCTTCCTTTGTGATCAATGCCCCAGTAACTGTGCCACCAAATACCTGCCCTAGTGACTGGCCCTCCACTGGGAAGGCAGCCTCTGTGACTGGGCCTGCTTTGAGATGAGTGCCTCTGTGACTGGCTCATTTATGTGATTGTTGATCCAGTGACTTGCCTTCTTCCTAATGAGTGCTCCAGTGACTGGCACTACACTGGGATGGGTGCCTCAGTGACAATCCCAAATCTGTGATGGATGGCCCAGTAACTGGAACTCCTCTGGGATGGGTGCTTGAGGGTCTTGTCCTCCTCTGTGATGGGTGCCTCAGTGACTAGCTCTCTACTGTGATGGTGCCCAAGTGATTACTTCTTCTCTGTGATGGATGCCCCAGTTTCTAGCCCTGTTCTCTGATAGATGCCACAGTAATTGCATCACCTCTGTGATATTTGTCCCAGTGACTACTGAATCACCTCTGTTATTGGTGTCTCAGTAAGTAGGCTGTATCTGTGATTAGCGACCTAGTGACTGGCCCTACTTTATAATGGGTGCGCCATGATTTTAATTCTTCTGTGATGAGTGCCTTAGTGACTGACTCTCCTCTGCATTCAATTTCCAGGTGACTGTCTTCCTTTGTGATTTAAGCCCTCATTACTCTCTCTGCTCTATAATGAGTACACTAGTGTTTAGTCCTGCTTAATCATGGAAGCTCCAATGACTTGATCTCTTCTATTATGCATTCCCCAGTACTGACCCTCCTCTGTGATGTGTGTCCCAGTTACTGGCCCTCTTATGGCTTGGTAGTCAGTGGTTTGTCCTCCTCTGAGATGGTGATGATGGCCCAGTGACTTAGTCTCCTACAATATGAATGCCCCAGCGAATATTCCTTCTCTATAATTGGTGCTCCAGTGAGTAGGGGTGACTGACTCTCTTGTGAAGATACCCCAGTGATGATTTTTCCTCTGGGGTGTGCTCCCCAGTAAGTGCCCCAATGTCTCCTTCTCCTCTGCAATGGTTGTCCCAGTAATTTTCTGTCCTGTCTGATGGATCCACAATAAGTAGCCTTCTTCTGTGATGGGTGTCCCAGTGCCTGGATTTCCTATATAATATGTGCTTCAGTGACTGGTATTTCTTTGTGATGGGTGACTCAATGAGTGGACCTCATCTGTGAAGGGAGCCCCAGTGACTGGTCCTTCCTTGTAACTGGTGTTTCAGTGACTCTCCTTCTTTCATAATGGGTGCTGCATTGATCAACCCACCATTGTGATGGGTGTTCCAGTGACTTGGCCTCCTTGAACATGTGTGCTCCAGTGACTGGTCCATCCTGTGATTGATGCCTCAGTGACTGGTCTGCATATATGATGGGTTTGCCATTACCTCTGCTATGGGTGTTACAGAGACTTGACCTCCAGTGACAGGGCCTCCTCTGTGGTTGACACTGGATTGATTAGCCCTCTTCTGTGATGGGTGTCATAGTAATTGGCCCTTCTGCAAAATAGGTTTTCCAGTGTCATCCTTCCTTGTTGAAGGATGCCCAATTTCTGGACTTCCTTTATAATTGGTTTCCCAGTGACTTGGTCTTCTCTATCATAGGTGATTCATTGCCTGGGACTCCTTTGTATTTGGTACAGTGATTAGATCTCCTCCAAATTGGGTGCCTAAGTGACTAGTCCTCCTCTTTGTTGTGTTTTTCAGTAGGTGGGCCTTCTCCATAATTGATGTCCCAGTGACTTGCCTTCCTCTGTGATAAGTACCCAAGTGACTGGTTCACCTCTGTGATGGGTTTCCCAGGAACTGGATCTCCTCCGTGATAGATGTTCCAATACGGGGCCTTCCCTACAATAAGTGACCCAGTGTGGCCCTTCTTTGTTATTGGTGCCCTAGAAACTGGGTCTCCTATGTAAAAAAAATGTCTTAGTGACTGACATTTCTTTGTGATAGGTGGCCCAGTATCTAGCTTGCCTCTGTGATTGCTTCCCCAGTGACTGAGTCTCCCACATAAAGTGTACCTTACTGGCTAGCCCTACTCCATTTTGAGTGCTTCACTGACTGTAACTGCTCAGTGATTTATTTACCATTAACTGTCCATCCTCCATAATTGATGTACAAGTAACTAGCCCTCTACAGTGATGGGATTCCAATTAACTGGTTCTCCTCCATATTAGATGCCCCAGTTACAAAACCCCCTTTATGATGCATGTCACAGTGACTGGCCCTCTTGATTGAGGGGTGCTCCTGTAATTTTACTTCTCTCTGATGGTTGTCCAAGTGACTGGTCTTTCTCCATAATGGATGCCAGAGTGACTGATCCTTCTTTGTTATAATTGCCACAGTGACTGGCCTTTCTCTTAGTGCAAGTCCCAGTGACTAGCATTCCTCTGTGAGGGGAATGCTGGCCACCTCTGTAATGGGTACCCCCAATGACTTGTGCTCCTCTGTTATGGGAACCCTAGTGATTGGTCCACTTCTGTGATAACTGTCCCAATGACTGGCCCTCGTATGTGATGCTACTCCTCTGTAATGGGTGGCCCAGTGACTGAGTCTTCTCTATGATCATAGAGGCCACAGTCTCTGTCAGTCACCTGTGATTGGTGCTACAATAACTATCTCTCCTAGGGCGTCTCATTTACTGGGACTTAACTTAATCAGTGCTACAGTGACTGGCTGTCTTCTATAATCAGTGCCCAGTGGACTAGCCCTCCTTTGTGAAAGACTCCCCAGTGATTTGGCTTCTCTCTGTCGTGTGCCCCAATGGCTGGCCATCCAATGGTATGGATTCCCCAGTGTCCAGTGATTGACTCTCTTCTGTAATTGGTGCACCGATGACTGATCCTCTCAGTGAAAGGTACCCCAGTGACTTGGCTTCTCTCTGTTGTGTGCCCCAATGATTGTTCATCCAATTTTGGAGTGACCCTGTGATTGGCTTTCCTTTGTTATGTGTTTCCCAGATACAGGCTTCCCTTTATGATGAGTGTCCCACTAACAGTGTCTCATCTCAGATAGATTTACCAGTGTAAAGCTTTTTTCTGTGATAGGTGACCCAGTGACTAATCCTCCTTATAATAAATGCCTGAGTGACTGGTCCACCTCTGCAATAGGAGAAACAGGAATGGACCCTCTTCATAATGTGTTTCCCAGTGACCAACCCACCAATATAATGGATATTTCAGTGACAGTGTCCTCCTAAATGAGTTCCCCAGAGACTCACCTTTCTCTTTAGTGGTGTCCTAATGACTGGTCCTTCTCTGTGATACATGACCCAGTGAACTACCCTCCTCTGTGATCAGAACCCCAGTGATTGATCTTCCTTGCAATGGATGACCCTATGTCAGGTTTCACTTTGTGATAGGTGTCCCAGTGACCAGGCCTCCTCCATAGCGTGTACCCCAATTACTGGGTCTCCCTTATGATTGGTGCCTCATTGATTAGCACTCCTCTATGATTTTTGTCACAATGCCTGGTCCTCCTTAAAAATTGTTGCCCAAGGGACTGGGTCTCTTATTTGATTGGTTCACCCATGACTGGCCATCATCTGTGATGGGTGCTGCAGAAAGTAGTCCTCTTCTGTGATAGGTGTTCCAGCAACTTTGCCTCCTCCAATATGGGTGTCTCAGTAACTAGTCTTCCTCTGTGATTTGTTTCCCAGTAAAAGGAACCCCCCTATAATGGGTGCCCAAGTGACTGAACCTACTTTGTGATGGGTGTCTCAGTGACTGGCCATCCTCTGTAATGAGTGTCCCATTGACTGGGCATCCTCTGTGATTTGTGTCCCAGTGACAAGCCCTCCTGCCAGTAGGGTCCCCCATTGACTAGACTGCCTCTGTCATATGTGTTCCAGTAACTGGATCTTCTCCATAATTGCTATCTCAGTGAATAGCCCTCC